>JANFAF010000218.1:0-39731 GCA_024663475.1 Pisolithus thermaeus
AAGGAGCTGTTGGCTATCTATGAGGCCTTCTGACACTGATGACATTACCTCGAGGGCTCTTCTGCCCCTGTTGACGTGGTCACCAACCACAAAAACCTTGAGTATTTCTCCACATCTAAGGTTTTGACCCACCAACAGGCCCGCTGGTCCAAGTACCTCTCTCAATTCAACCTTGCCATCCACTTTCGGCCTGGCCACTTGGGGGCCAAGCCCAATGCACTCACCCGCCAGTGGGACATCTACCCAAAAGGGGGGGATAGGGACTACGTGCAAGTCAACCTGCACAACCTCCACCTGATGTTCACCCAAGAACAGTTTGTGTTGTCCCTCCGTACCACCCACCTCATGGCCCCTGTCCTATGAGCTGCCATGGCCTTTGATGTTGAGAAGCTCCGCTCCGACATCATCTCTGCCCTACCCGCCAATCCTGCATCGGCTGCTCACCTTCTGATACTGTCTGCTCTGAGATGGTCCATCAACCCCAACAGCCTCCTCCACCTTGACGGTCACATCTTTGTCTCCGACATAGATGACCTCCATCTTAGAGTGCTTCAATTTAAACATGACCACCCCCTCACTGGCCACTTCGGGCAGAACTGCACCCTCGAGCTCATCTACTGCAACTATGTATGGCCTAACCTCCGCACCGATGTCAAGAAGTATGTTAGTTCTTGCACCGCCTGCAGCCACAGCAAAGCTCAGTGTCACCACCCTTACAGCCTACTGAAGCAACTTCCCATCCAGAAAGGCCATGGAACCCCATCTTGATGGACTTCATAGAGCACCTCCCCACCTCCAATGGCTACTCTGCCATCCTTGTTGTTGTGGACCGCCTCTCCAAACAAGCAGTCTTCATTCTGACACATGACTCCATCACCTCCACCGACCTCGCCAAGCTCTTCCTCACCCACGTCTTCTCCAAGCATGGAGTACCCTACCCATGTCACCTCAGACCGAGGACCCGAGTTTGTGTCTCACTTCTTCTGCTCCCTAGGGAAGGCCCTCGACATGTGCCTTCACTTCACCTTGGGTTACCACCCAGAAGGCGACGGCCAGACCAAGCACACAAACCAAACCCTCGAGCAGTACCTCCATGTTTACTGTAATTACCAGCAAGACAACTGGGCCAAACTACTACCACTGGCTGAGTTCGCTTTCAATAATGCACCTAGTGCGACTACTGGAGTCTCACCCTTCTTTGCTAACAAGGGCTACCACCCTAACTTGTTGGTCACCGCCGACCACAACTTCACCTCCACAAAGGCCTGCGACTATGTTGTGGACCTCTCTACCCTTCATGACTTCCTCTGCTCTGAGATGGCCACCGTGCAGCAGCGCTACCAGAGTCCTGCTGACGCCAAGCACCTACCCCTGCCCAAGTTCAATGTTGGCGACCAGGCCTTCGTCAAGGCTAAGTTCTTCCACTCTACTCGGCCCTCAAATAAACTCGCCGAAAAGTACTTAGGCCCCTTCAACATCATCGCCCAACCTGGTATGCACTCCATCACCTTAAAGCTGCCCGACAGCATGCGCTCTGTACACCCAGTGTTCCACGTGTTGCAGCTGGAACCCACTTTAGCCAACCCCTTCCCAGGACAGCACCAGCCGCCACCTCTGCCAGTTGATGTTGACGGTGAACTCGAATATGAAATATCAGAGATCCTCGACTTGAAGATGGACCACCATCACTGCTGCTGGTTAAGCTACAAGGTTCGCTGGGCTGGTTATGAGGGCACTAATGAAGAGACTTCGTGGCTTCTAGCTACTGAGCTAGAGCATGCCCCCTGAACTCGTTGCCACCTTTCACAAATGCTACCCACACAAGGTTGGCCCATACATACCCCCGACATGACTGCCCAATGGCCCCAACTCACTCCGCCATGTTTCCGACCACTTTCCGACTGTTTACTGTACCTGCCTGCCTTGGTCTGACTTTCCCTCTGCTACTACCCTGATTCCCTTTCTAAGTCACCCTCTGTACTTACACTTCATTTTTTCAAAGCCAAAACATCTAAGTTCTTTATTTACTATACATGAATCACAAAAAAAAAAAAAAAAAAATCCACCCTACTCCTGCATGTCCTCCACATCTCCCTTCGCATCCTCATCACCCCTCTCGCTGCCTTCTTCAGCCACTCCACTCACCACTGACTTGCTCCTGCCTGACCCCCGACCCACTCCCCTCAGCTCCCGACCCCACTCCTGCTGGGCACCACCCCCCCTGCACCTGTGGGAATGCCATCACGTGCCTCACATAGGCCTGTATGGCCCCAGCCTGAACCTCCATCGCCTGGGCCAACCACTCCATTGCCGCCACTATCCTTGCCTGTATGATGAGCATACACTCGTCATACAGGGGCTCCGGCACCCCTTCAACTGACACTCCCATCACCAATGTCTCCCTGACCAGGCACAGGTATGCTGCCTGGGAGCAGGGGTCTGCTGGCACTGGGATCTCCGCAACATCGTCATCATCATCATCGTCGTCATCTTCTTCGTCGGGGCGCCCCTTTTTCCTGCCCTTGCCCCAGGAACTCCCAGTCCCTGCCCTCTTCCTTGATGACCCAGCCACTGACTCGACCTCCTCTGCTGCTGCCCAGCTACACTTCTTTTTCCTTTTCCTACATGGCCCACATGACCATCCACCCACTGCGGCCCAACACTCACCCACCTCACCCCATTGTCGACAGCCCTCGCAGGCTGCCCATCATGGCATCAGTGCCACCCTCAGGGTTCCCATACTAGCCCCAGTCATGGGGCTGTAGGCAGCAACCTGCCCAGAACTGAAAACCTCTGTTAGTATCGTCACGGTGTGTCCATGATACTCACCTGGCCACTGACAACCCCCTGCTCTCACTCTGCAACTCCCCCACCTGACCCTTCTCCCTTGTGACACTTTGTCGCACAGCATCTGCCTCCACCACCGCTGCTCGCCACACTGCCTCCAATGCCTTGAGCCTCTCCCACTCCTCGCATTCCTTGCACTCTGCCTTCTCCCCAGCAGCCTTGCACTGCACCTCTTCAGCCTTTTGTCAGCATGCCTCTGCCAGTCCACTCCTTCTTCGCTGCCTCGTGCCAACTTTTCTTGGCCTCCTTCGCCCTCTCTGTCCCCTCCAAGTCGCTGGTATGGACCTCCAGGTCCTCACTGGTCGCTTGGGACCAGTCTCGGGTGGTGGCGGGCTGCTGGCTCGATCCTTGTTGCTGACTGGACATGGTTATGGAATGAAGAGGAGATGAGGAAAGGGACTTAATGGCGAAAATGTGCTTCCTTATGCGACCTGTTCGGACTCTGACACAACCCCACTGTGGCAATCAGTAGGTGCCTCATGGCCCATTGCCGATTACAAGGTCAAGCCTCGTGTTGCTCTGGCCAAGCCACCCTATGGCCTTCAGGGGTTCAGGCCTTAAGGGGGGGATACTGTCATGTCCATGCCTCATGTTCTAGCCCTCCACATTTCAACTGGCCCCTTCCTGCTCTGCCCCACACACATCCACCTGCCCTAACACCTGTACAGCACATTTCTGCCCCACTCTCTGTTAGACCCATCAGCCACTGTCAGGGCCGTCATATGATTGGTGCCTCTCAGTCAGGTGACACCTTCCCCCTTCTCAGGGGTCACCTTCCTTTTGGGTCAATGGGCCGGCCTAGGCATGGCACAGCTACCGCACTGTATGGGTCAGCGCAGGGTTACTACTCGTTTAGGCTTTTGGTCCAATGTCTGATTGGTTATCGGTGAGCACTCCAAAGACATTCCGTCCTGTACTATTCCTTTTAGATGTTTCTTCTTTGTCCTGTCCTTCACCTCCGTCATATGTACCCATTCTCTGATTGAAGTTTTTTGACATTTCTACCCCTTGAAAATTTACTGTATTCTGTATGTTAGTTCCAACATTCCGATACTGTACCACCTCAATGGCACGCCTACTGTATATAAGCCTGCCACACTCAGTGGTGTCTCCTCAGTACGAATATCAACTTAGTTCCCTCCTCTGCGGTCTTTGACCAGCCTCCTCCTCTGTTGTTGGCTTATTACTGGCTCTTTTCTATCTCTGAAATCTGGGGGCTGGGCTCATACAAGGGGGCAGCACACAAGCTGAACCCGATGCCCTCTCCCAAACTTCTGTCATGACCGTCAGCCACCCTTCGGCCATCGTCGCTCCTCATTGGTATGTGTTGGCCAGTTGTCGGCCAACATTGGCCAACCTCTGGACATGTCCCCCGCCTCTGTGAGCATCGGAGATCGTCGGAGTAGGACCAAACTTGACAATGCACAATAGAAAACATGTATCATATAAGTTCAAAAAGGAAAAAGAGATAAGCAGTGCATGACAATGATGTTACAATACATACTTTCTTTTTGCTTTATCTAATCTCTCCTATCTAATCTTTCTATCTTATCTTCCCTTTGTCTAATCTCCTTTTGGGACTCTTCTGGACTTCGACCTCATGGTCAACATATGTTTACCTTCTGGACCATTCCACTCCACTATGATGTCATTGTGACATCATCATGACATCATGCCTCACCATTGCATTGTGTTACACCTCATGGAGGCCTCATGTATCATAGTATATATATCTCTCCAAATCACCCTGACTAGCTTTCTCTAAGCTAGTTCATTTGGGTCTTGATGTCCTAAAGCACCTGCCTCATTCAAACTGATTTCCCAACTTCAGAGAGCCAACAATGATATCAAGTTAACATCAAATCATTATGAGATCAGGAGACAGGCTAGCCTTCTGAGAGAGCTGCACCTTATCAGAATACATATGTGTTCATGTACCTTCTTCTCATCCTCATCCACAGTATGCAGTGCATTGTTGTCCTCAGAAATGGACACTTCTGAACCAGAAACCACACCAGCAATGGCCTGTCACTTTATTCAATGGCTGCTCAAAGTAGCACTCTGAGAAAATGCCTCTTGCCTGTAGCATTTCCACCAACATTCTCACCACCAAACCTCTTCTTTGCCCAGAGTCTCCTTGCTAATTACCAGGTTCTCACATCCACTACCAGGAATGTGCTCAATCATGTCCACAGTTTTGTAGTCAACTTCATCTTCTATGTGATGAAAGCTAAACAACTGAAAGTCATAGGTTCACCAATGAGTAACTGGGCAAGTAGAGATGAGATGAGAAGAGGAGAGACACTTGGAAGCAGGTGCTTTGAGACATCAAGACCCAAATGAACTAGCTTAGAGGAAGCTAGTCAGGGTGATTCAGAGAAGCATATATACCAGAGTACACAAGGCCTCCTTGAGGCATAACACAAGGTAAAGGTGAGGCATGATGCCACAATGATGTTACAATGACATCATAGTGGGGCAGAACAGTCCAGAAGGAAAACATATGTTGACCATGAGGTTGAAGTCCAGAAGAGCCCAAGAAGGGAAGATTCAGACAAGAGGAGATAAGATAGAAGATTAGATAGGAAAGATTAGATAAGACAAAAAGAAAAAATTGTTCCTGTATCAACTTCACAATCACACTGTGAAAACTGGGTAAGAGAGAGTAGTTTTCAAACAAACAGTGGATGCCATGCACCAATAGAAAAACATGACCATGTACAGATCACAGAATGAGGTGCAGCAATGGTATCCACCAGATAATTACCATGAGATTCTGATCTTCAGCAGTGGCATATATGTAGGGTTTTGTCCATTGTTGTACAGTCCCAATTGCAACCAAAGCAGATGCCAATGATGTGGTCTTCTTCAGATATAAAGGCTTCATTGATGAGCCAGCCAGAGCAGAGACTATGCTAGGAAGTAAGACACAGCAGAATTCAACAGGGCATTCAATAGCATCAGCCAACCCAAACCACACTTCATAATCAAATAAACATCAGCAAACTAACCCTCACCCTTACAAAATGTCTTTGTGCACCACACAACTACATTTGCTTCTGTCCTCACAAAAATTGACCCAGAAGCTGACATTATCATAAAGATTGCACCATCAAAATTTCAAGCTACATTTAGATGTCAATTGTTGAGATTCCTTGCCCCTATTTCTCTGGGCAGACCTAGCCAGTTAGGTACCTTGCTGTCAAAAGCTGGCCAGTTCTGTCCAGTTCTGGCTAGGGTAAGGGTTGTTTTGCTGATGAACTCACTCATTACCTCAATTGAGGATCCCCAAAATGACATGGAGCTGAACACAAGCAAATGACTGCAAGGAAATGAAGGCATGCTCCAGGCGAGCATCATGGTTGCAAACAGCTTTTGCAGGAAAGCAGGCTTGGATTGTAGAAAAGGGCTGTAGGCAGCCTCAGTAGTGACTCAACTACTAGTATATTAGATGTACCTGTAGGCAGCTACAGGATATCAGTAAGTAGTAGACTGGTAAATATACCTAGACTTAGCCTCAGTAGTGACTCAACTACTGAGGGACAGTACCAAAATGTACCTAAGTGTGCGCTCTAAGTGCTTATGTAATCAACCAAAAAAGCGCACCAAAGTAGATATCACACAGGGGTGATTCAATCTCCAACTTGGATGACATGTTGCCAGTGCAACTGCTGTCAAATGCAGAAACCAAAAAGAGTAGGAGTCACACATCACACCCCAAGTGAGGCTGCTTGGATTGCATGAGTCTATCAAAAGCTGCAAACATCACATGGGTGGATGTGGCCACCAGTGACTGGAGCATATAATATCTGAATATCTGATATGTATATATAATATGTAATGACCCACACCTACTGGCATGGAGTCACACCCACCAATATGGAGTCACCCCTGCTGGCATTGACATGATTGAGTGCACCCCCACCCCCCACTGGCATGGAGTAGAGTCACTGGCTACCTTCACCCCCTCCTCCCCCTTGGTATGGAGTGGGTTCACTGGCTGTCATCACCCCCTCCTCTCCCTTGGTATGGAGTGGGTCCACTGGTTGCTCTGACCCCCTCCCCTCCTTGGCACAGAGTGGGTTCACTGGCTGTCATCACCCCTTCCTCCCTCTTGGCTTGGAGTGGGTTCACTGACTGTCATCACCCCTTCCTCCCTCTTGGCATGGAGTGGGTTCACTGACTATCATCACCCCTTCCTCCCTCTTTGCATGGAGTGGCTTCACTGGCTGCTCTCACCCCCTCTTCCTTGGCATGGAGTACATTCACTGGCTGCCTCCTCCCCCCCAGCATGGAGTGCATTTGCTGGCCTCCCTGTCTGCCCACCAGAGCTGATGATCTATTGATCAGACCACTGTTGAGTTTGATCATGATTGGTTCATCCACCCCCCACACAATGTCATAGGATGACACTGGCTCTATAGGACTTGCCCATGACACTACCACACCTGCCAAGGTGCCCTCAGCATCCCATCTCCCTCAAGAAGCACCACCTCTGCACTTAGATCCTCAGTTACACCCACTCACTCAGCATCCTACTGCTATCATGACTTTCCCCCTCAAGGTCCTCTGAGTTTCTGCTCAACTGTGGTGGAAAGTCACACCACCAATACATAGCTTATCAGTGGTTTTTGTCTTGTACAGCTCATTTTCCATTTTACCACCCTCTTCCCTAGGTAGAGTAGTAGATCTATACTGGTAAAATGTGAATGGAACTCATCTGGCCCTCAAGCAATGTTGCAGCATGGTCCATAGCCTTGAAGAGGCCTGTAGGGCTTGCTGAAGTGTGTGCAGTGTCACAGTTTCAAAATATTCCCATGGTCATGTGCACTTGCCTGGCTTTATGAATGGGCAACAGTTGAGTTTGAAATGCCACATGGCTTTTGTAGTCCAAAAAGGGCAGTTCATGTGGCTTTGCCAACCAAAGCAAGAGGAGCGACACTACCAACAGTACCAACACTATCAGCAGTACCTCATGGCAGGGGGTGGGCCAATTCCAGTCAATTCACTCCATGCTGGCAAGTGTTACAAAGTCAGATTAAGGCTGTGAAACAGCCACAGCACAGGTAGCAGTGAATCCACTCCATGCCAGGGGGGTGGGCCATGCCAGTCAATTCACTCCATGCTGGGGGGGGACAGGCTATGCCAGTGAAACTTCACAGCTTGTTGCCATCTCTGCCTGGTAAACAGTTCAAATGCATCATTCACACAGTTTCACAATCATATCTACTGGTACAGTTCTGCAGTTAGAGATCAAATGTTCAGACATCTAAATACCTCAGGCCATACTACATTCCTTGCCTTCATGTTGTCCTGTCCTTCCTTCAACAAAACTTTTATCCTTCTTGGGTGAGTGCAATGTGAAAGAGCCACATAAAGCTGCCCATGAGAGAAAACCTCTGAGCACAAGTCTATCCCCACATTCTTTACTGACTGTCCTTGTGACTTGTTGATGGTCATTGCATAGGCCAGGTGCACAGGAAACTGTCTTCAATGACAAGGGACTGGGGAATCCTCAAGTCCAGAGTCCAGTGCAATTCTGGGGATAAGCACCACCTCTCCATCTCCACCCTCTTTCAATACATGGCACTCCAAGATCCTGGCTGTTGATCTGATCAACCTCAGTCTTGTCCCATTATACAGTCCATGGATTGGGTCCAAGTTGCACAGCAGC
Source organism: Pisolithus thermaeus (assembly GCA_024663475.1). Classification (NCBI taxonomy): domain Eukaryota; kingdom Fungi; phylum Basidiomycota; class Agaricomycetes; order Boletales; family Pisolithaceae; genus Pisolithus; species Pisolithus thermaeus. The sequence goes on from JANFAF010000218.1 coordinate 8,522, forward strand.
ATCAGGGGCACTCCTTTCTTCAGCTCCAGTTTGTGCAGAGGAAATCCAGCAGGGGACAGGGTGTGTAACATCTCTGGCTGGATGTACTCATACTCATCAGTCACAGAGTCTGCACTGGTATAGGTCACTCTCTCCTGTGGTTGGACAGCATCCAGAATGGTGGAGTTGATCACATGCACCTGCACATTCCTAGAGGTAAGGATGGTACAATCCAGGAAATACCCATCTGCAAGTGGCTGGTTTGGTTGCAAGGCCAGCACATCAGAGTACATGGCATCCATCAGAGAGGCCAACCCATCCACACAATGCATGTGGTGAGGCAGCTCCAGTTCTCCATCAGTGGTCCCTATCTCCAGAAGACATCTTGCCCATTCATCACACTCAGGATCCTGCCCAAGATGCATGTTCTGGTTCAGATAATTCACTGACATCTGGGCCCACAGGTTGGAGTGAGTGAGTGTAGCAGGCACAATCTGCTCCCTGGAACCATGCTGAATGACAGGCAGAGTCTGCCTGAAGTCCCCACCAAGCAAAGTAGTGATCCCTCCAAATGGTCTGTCCAGATCCATCAAATCCCTCAGAGTCCTATCCACACATTCCACCACATGATGATGCTGAGAAGCAGCTTCATCGCAGATGATCAGGGAGGTCCTGTGAATGAGTTCATGATGCATGTCATCCTTCTTGATGTTGCAGACACTCTGTTCATGGATGGGGATGGGGATCTTGAACCTGGAATGAGCTGTATGACCACCAGGGAGGAGGAGGGATGCAATGCCTGTAGAAGCAACACACAGCACTATCCTGTCCCTTGCTCTGACTGCCCCAGCAATGAGGTTGGCCAGATAGGTCTTTCCACAACCTCCACCACTTTGAAGGAAGAAAGTGGTCCCCTGTGCACCCATCACACTGTGCATCACTGCCTGGTAAAGTTTCCTCTGCTCCAAATTCAATGTCTCTTGTCCCCTCTCCACAAACCCCTCCAACTCTGGCACATGCAGTGCCAACTGTTCATTGATGAGCTGGTTCCCTTCTTGATGTCCCCAGTCCATCTGTGGCCTAGGCATCTCAGGATAGTCCTGTAGGGTCTTGCCATGCCTGCGAAGGGCTTGAGCAATCAGGTGGAGGCCATAGTCATAGATCTGCTCCTGGGTGGGCTCAGGAATGTTGAGGACTCTGATCAGATGATGATTCAGGTAATCACACAGATGATCCCTGGAAGCCTCCCACAGGGGATTGGGATCCACAGGAGCACCATGGACCAGGATGATCACAAAGAGTTGACCCAAGTGGGAACCCATCTGGAAGTGAGCAGCATCCTGCAGACACAACAACCACTCTCTATCATCCTGCAACAGACCATGTGCATGGCAGGCCTCCTTGAAAGAATCATGAAGCTGACCATCCACAGAGTGAAGGTCCTCAAAGGAGGTTGTGCCTGAAAGAGATGTCAGATAGGAAATGAAAATGAAATGACAGCAGACTTACCCTTGACCTGAGTGAGCAAAAGACACAAGTAGAACTTTTCTCCAGCTGATGGATACACAGCATACATCCTTCCAATGGCCTTGTACCTCTGCCTCACTTTCCACACAGCATGCTTCTTATCCCACACAAACTTCCTGGTATAGAAAATCATGTGCCCCAGCAGCTATGAGGACAGGGTCCCTGTTGGCCTCAAACCAACCCATCAGTTGGGTGTTCTTGGGATTCCCCACCACACTCTGAAGGTCATCCTCAGCACTAAACACCACAGTCTGTTCTCCTGGAAGGTGAACTGGAAGATGATACACAGCTGGCCACTCCATGTGCATGGGGAATTCAAAGATGTTGTGACATGCCTGGGGTGGAAGAGATGTATCTTGCATCAAGGTAGGAAAGAATCTCATCATGCCCCTCCTGCTGCACAGTGGCTCTGTCTGGGCCCTTGTAGATGTACTTGTGGATATACTTCACTGCCTCGATAGAACCACAGACCTCCAGGTTGATGTGGCAGTCAAACTTCACCAGAAGCTCCCTTGGATGGGGGACCACCACACTGTTGTCAAAGACATTCTGATACTTCTCCACTGTCCTTCCATTCTGAGGGTGAGCATAGTCAGGATAGCCATCCTCCTTGATGATGGTCTGAGCAGCAAAGGCCTTGGGGAAGCACTTCTTGCAAACATTGTTCTCTATACACCTCTGAGGAGAGCAGGGTCCATGAAGCATATACTTGGAGACTGCCTGATGAAGTTGGGGGTGGTCATTGTGGTCAGGAATCTGTGCTGAGATGATGGCATCCACCTGCTCCACAGAACAAATCTTGTCCTCCTCCTCCAAGAAGACCAACAGGTGCATGTGAGGGAGACCACACTTGTGGTACTTGATTGTGTAGACAAATCCAGCCACCTCTCCAAAGTAACCACCCCTGATCATCTTCAACAAAGCTTCCTTCTTGGCATGGAAAATGTTACAAGGTTCCCTATCTCTTTCTTCTTCCAACCACATCCCACCTCTACTTTGGGCCTATGCCACCCTTTCCATTGTCATCATCACTGCCATCATCATGTCATCTCTCACCACCACTCATGTCATATCTGGCACATCTCCTGATGGCCAGATGCTTTGGTAACCAGTCTAGTCACCAGTCTCGGGCCTAACCCTGAACCCCTATTGGCCTAATCCCAGTTCAACCTGGACTTGCCAGCTGTTGCCTGTCTCGTCTCAGTCTTCCCCTTGTTAGTCAGTCTCACCTTTGTTTGCCAACTCATCATTGTACTATAGCTGTGCATAGTTCCCATTCCTGTACCCAGTGACTGTCATGCTCACTGGTACTTCCTTGCCTTGTCACTAGTTGTTGGACTTAATGAGCACCTGTTGGGCTCATAGCTGTGCTTCTGCTATCATATATAAACCTTAGCTACTTGCCCATGTACTGTATCTTTTTGCTACCTTGCAACTAGGCTATTGTTTATCACCATTCTTTGGTGATACAAGCAATGTTGGTCAAGGGGACTCAAAGTCTTATTGTCCTGGGGTAGTACTTTGCTGTTGCATTAACGCACTTGTCCTTTATTAGGACTTTCATGTGCAATGGCATAACAAAAGCAAAAAGATCAACTCATTGCTGTGACCATTATTTGGACACAATGCTCAGCTTTTCTCTCTAATAAACTTTGCTAGTCGATCTGGTCAAATGGGTCAAGCTACTAGTGTCTAAATTGCTCTGTCAACTGACCATTCTTTGGCACTTTGTTGACACACCCATCTACCTTTTCCTCTACTCCATACTGGTTTCCCACAGTGTCTTCCAGAGGTTCTAATCACCCTCCTTGACCACCTCCCTCACAACTTGGTAAAGGAAAAGCTCCACCTATCCCTCCCAGAACTTCAACCAAATACTCCGGTAAACGGTTTGCCCATAAGCACAGTCTTTCCTTCCGACCACCCCTGCCCTCTACTCTCTGTAACCCAGCTATTCTTGGTGCCTACCAAGAACAGGAACCCGAGTCAGAGACTGATGCCAAGCCATTAATTGACGATGTGTTATCAGACTTTGGATCCACTATCAGTGACATACCTATACCTGATCAAGAAGAGGAGTCTATCACCAATCTTATGTCTCACATAACCGAAGGATTGTCTTTAGGAGGTGCTGGCAGCTCTGGACAGGAAGCTGAGAAGTCTGGGGTCCCACTGTTCAATAGAGATCCAGTGGAGAAAGAAATGGAAGACCTTCTTGTGAAGGCTTTTGGACAGAAATGGATGTGCAACCCCAGGCAGTTCCATTCTTTGGAAGAAAAGCTTAATGGAGGATGTGAATTCAATCTAAACAAACCAACTGTCTACAACAGTGACCACAAATGTCTCCCTGCTTGGCTTACTCAGGTCAAAGGATACCTGCAAATAAACCAGCATGTCTATGTTACTGATCATCTTCAAATTGGTCTTGCCCTCTCTTATATGACAGAAGGATCCGTGGCTGCATTTGCCAAAAACTATATTAATGAACACATGGATAGTGGACTTGCAACCTACAATGACATGTGGGATAATTTCAAGGCCACGATCCAAGCTATGTTCACTAGTGGTGATCAGTGAAGCAAAGCTCAGTTGGAACTCATTACTCTAATGCAAGGTTCTGCCCCACTTGAAAACTATGTTGCATGCTTTATGGCCCTCTTCAATCGGGCAAAGTTTCATGACAACTCATTCAATGGTGCTATCTTTTTTGGTAAAGGTCTGAAAAAGGAAATCAGAGATTGGGTACTCGATCATAGAGATCCAAAGACTGTTTCTGAATGGATTGCCACTGCTGGGGAAGCCATTAGCAAAATTGAGAACAAACAAATCCTCAATGGAAAAACAGCCCCTATGTCGTTTTTCAATTTCCATCATCCCACTCCTCATCATGACCCAAATGCCATGGACATCAACAAGTATGGCAGGACCTGGAAAATGACCCCTAGTGGCTTCGCATACATCATCAAGTGTTATAATTGCAGAGATAAAGGCCATATGAAAAGGGAGTGTAAGAAACCTGTGAAGGTCCATGAGGTCAAGGAAGTCATCTCCACTGGTGGTCCAGAGAACCTGTACCACAAGTCATTGAGAAAAGAAAAGAAGGATTTTTAAGTGGACAACCTGGGTTTCTTCCATCCAGTTTGTCTGAAGTTAGAGTGTCGTCTGCTTACAATGTATCCAGTATCAGTGATGAATCGAACATGTCTGCATGATCCCCAACTGGCTACATCAAGTTAATTGACTACCAAGTGGAAGTGAGTGCCTTGATTGACTGCGGCACAGAAATAAATCTGGTTGGGCCAATGGTGGTCTGAGAACTCCAAATCAAGATGTATAAGGTCAAGAGACCTTGGAAGGTCATCAGGTTCAATGGGACAAGAAGCTGCCTGATAACCAGGAAGTGCTATCTTAGGATAGAGGTCAAGGGGAGGAAAAGTACACTATTGTGCTTTGTTGGACCCCTGGAGAAAAAGGATCATGTCATACTAGGAATGCCATGGCTTCAATGAGAGAAACCCATTATGAATTGGGAAACTTGGAAAATCAAAGGATGGGGTGATTTCACCCAACAGTTGCTGAAGAATAAAGCCAATAAACATGAGGACAAGACCACCTCTGTAAATCACACCATGATCTCAACCAAACTTGAGATGAATGCAAAACCTCAGGAGGTCCCCAACTTGCCAAAGGAGTATACTGAGTTTGCGGATGTCTTTTCGGAAATGGATATTCCATTGCCACGTTTTAGGAAGGGACTGGATCATGAAATCCAGACAAAACCTGAATTCTGAAAGGACAACAAACAGTTGATGAAGAAGGCGACACTTTATCTGATGTCTCCAGATGAAATAAAGGCCCTTGATGAGTTTATCAATGAAAATTTGGCCTGCAGAAAAATAATCCCTTCTGAATCTCCAGTATCCACTCTGGTGTTCTTTGTAGCTAAAAAGGATGGAAAAAAACAGCTCATTCAAGACTATTGGTACTTGAACTCTCAAACAATCCATGACTCCTATCCTCTCCCAAATATCCCACAACTAATCGACAAACTATGCAAATCAAAATATTTTGCCAAATTTGATGTATGCTGGGGATTCATGAATGTAAGGGTCAACCCAGAAGACCAATGGAAGGTGGTGTTTTTAATGCCTAGGGGATTGTTCGAACCAATGGTGATGTTTTTTTTGACAATGCAACTCACCCCCTACTTTCCAAAGGTTTATGGATACAACCTTTGCCCAACGGCTGCATAAAAGACAACAATGTGGATACATGGATGATGTTGTGGTACATGCCAAAACACTTCCAGACTTATGACAGTATGTTCACAAGTTCCTAGCAGTTTGCCAACAGGAATGGCTTAGCCTCAAAATCTCCAAGTGTGTCTTTGAAACTGAGGAGGTAGAATTTCTTGGGATGAAGATAACACAAGGGAGTGTACAAACTGTATCGGTCAAGACTGATGCGGTCGAAACTTGGCCAGTACTGGCCTGTCTAAGAGACATATGATCCTTCTTAGGATTCTGTAATTTTTACAAAAGGTTTATTCCATCATTCTCTCAAATCGCATGACTGCTACATAACCTGTCTAAAAAGGATGTGAAGTGGTGTTGGGACCAAGAGGAAAACACTGCATTCCAAAAAATAAAGGACCTCCTCTGTTCAGCACCTGTTTTGCAGATCCCCAACCATTGAAAGCTGTTTGCCTTGTTTACCAATGCATCAAAGGTTGGAACTGGGGCCATATTGGCCCAGAAAGGATCAGATAACGAGTGTCACATCCATGACATGTGTGCAAGGTCTGGACCATAACCTGGCCATCCTCTGATATTGCCCTATTCCTATGGGATTCTGTTGTGCATCTTTGTTTTCATCTCTATATTTAGTATATGTTTCTCTCGCCTCTAAGTGACTCACTGTACCTGTATCCATGACTAATCTTCATACCTCCAGCTATCTGGCAACTACCAGCTTATCTTACCAATACCTTATTAATGTTCTGAATCATCCATACTGTGCTCCAGTAGTCATCACACCCCGGACATTGCTTTTGAACATTCTCTGTAGTATAAAAGTCATTGTACATATGTTGTAGCACCTCAGTTCAAATATCAACAAAGATACTCATTGATCTCACTTGATTCCAGATATCCCTGGATAGCTCTGACTCTGGGACTTGGCAAGACTAAGTGTATAAAAGATTGTACACTAAACTCTGACACTCTGGACCTTTTGATATAACTCTACCTATGCCCTTGGACCTCTCAGAGACCATTGAGAACCAGTCTTGACAACGAGTGGCATCCCTGTCACTTCCTTTCTGAATCACTTAAAGGTGCTGAACAACATTACCAAGTCTGTGATTTGGAAATGTTGGCAGTGATCTGAGCATTAGATGCATTCTGACATTACCTCATTTCTCTGGTCAAGCCGACCATAATTTACACAGATCACAAGAACCTTACATACTGGCATCACCCACAAAAATTAACTCCCCACCAAGCCCGATGGCTGGATACTCTTCAAGGATATCCATTGTTGTTTTCCCATCAACCAGGAAAACTTATGGGGGTGCCTGATGTGTTGTCTCACTGGTCAGATTATGGTGAAGAACCCGCTACAACTGCAGAAGCCCTACCTGAAGCCATGTGGCTTTCTGGGGGGGTAAATTCGAACAAAAATGACTTGTCAAACCACACAGCTTTGGTACAACACGTCAAGAACAACGAGCCAAAGGTCAACTGATCCCGAAAAGGAGTCTACATAATATCGAGAGAAGTATATGAACATGCAACTAGTGAAATGCCAAAGGATTCAACTCTCTCGAAAGAAAATGAAAATGTACAAACAACATCAGATGGAACAAAATGCTATAAGCAACAACTGTATATTCCACCAACAACCAGAAAACACTGCCTGAGAGACTACCATGATAACCTGTCAGCAGGACATCCCAGAGTAAAGGCAATGACAAAGAAAATGATGAAAGAGGTTTGGTGGCCCAGGATGTGGAAGTCAATCCGTGACTACATCAAGGGATGTCCGGTATGCCAAGCTAACAAGGTCGTTACCCATCCAGTAACTCTGCCAGTCACCCTGAATGACACCCCATCTAACCCTCTCCCTTTCCAACAAATCTCTATGGATTTCATCACTGATCTACCCCTGTCTGAGGGATATGACTCGGTCCTAACCATAGTTGATCAAGGACTTATGAAGGCAGTGGTGTTCATACCAACCAACAAAACGGCTGACTCAGTGGAACTAGCAAGGCTGTTCCAATGGAACATATATCAAAGATACAGACTTCCCAACAGTGTCATATCAGATCAAGGACCGCAGTTTGCTTCTGTGTTTACCCAAGAGTTGTACAAAGCAATAGGGGTCAAAACCAAGTTATCTTCAGCCTATCACATGCAGACCAATGGCAAAAGTGAATGGGTCAATCAAGAGCTCAAAACCTATCTAAGGTGTTATTGCATGGAGTTGCCTAACTTGTGGGCACAAAAGTTGCCCAATGCTGAGTTTGCCCATAACTTGTGAGTACACTAGGTACATGGACAGACCCAATTCTCCCTACTTTATGGTTTTGACCCTTCTCCTTACCCTGTGGTGCAAACTACTCTGGCCCCCTCTGTTGACAAAAGGCTGCAGTCACTCGCTAGTAATTGGGATCTGGCGATGCTGTCCCATAAAAGAGCTCAGGAGCTGATGAAGGAAAGAAGCAGGGGAAGCTATGAACCACCCAAGATCAGAGATTGAGTCTGGTTGGACTCAGCTAATCTAAAGATGCAAGGACAGTCAGCCAAGTTGGAGCCAAGAAGACTCAGACCCTTTATGATCACCCAGTTAATATCGCCCATGGTGGTGCGACTTGATCTTCCCACAATGTGGAAGGTACACCCTGTGTTCCACACTTCATGAATATACCCTTATATGGAAACTGATGAGTATGGTCCTGCCCTGCCCCAGCCACTACCTGACCTGGTTGATGATGAGGTCGAGTGGGAGCTTGAGGCTATCCTTAATCACTGCACCAAAGGGTGCAGAAAGGAGCATGAGTACTTGGTGAAGTGGAAAGGGTTTCCTCATTTGTCCGATCCCTGGGAACCCGAGGCACATATAAAGGAACACACTGAGGAAGCCCTCTATGACTATAAGCTCACCTGCTGCCTCAATGTATAAAATGTCCTCACCTCACTCTGTCAATACTGAAAACCCCAGCTCTGACTACTTTGATAATTTTAATGAATCTGACTTTGCCAACTCTACCTTTGCCTCAATGGATATCTCACCACACTCACCATGCGTCTTACCCTCCCCACACACCCTCCCTGTGATACCTGACACCTCCAGTGCCTGCACATTGCAGGCCAGAGTGAGTGAGGTCTCCACCCCTTCCATTGAACCCCTTTCTGACACCACCTCATTCACCCCTCTCAGAGGGATTTCGTTCAAATGTGTCGGCCCAAGGCTGAACAAAGGAAAGAAACATGCCCATCCTTCCACCCCTCTCCCTTTCATCCCACTTGTGAATCACCTCTCGACCACCCCCTATGACTGTGACCCTAATGAAGGGCCAGGCCTGAATGAATGCCCACTAATTCCCACTTTACCCATCACCAGACCCATATCATGTGAGCACATACTGCCCTGTACTGGGTCTGCCTGCTTTACCTCCCCCTTCCCAGGGCTCTCTCAAGTGGGCCCCATGACATCTCAATTCTTCAACTACTGTTGGCTTCTCATGAAGTACAATGAAGGGCACACACTTGATGGGACAACAGGAGAACAATGTGAACATTTACGGCTGCTGTGTCAGATCTTCCAAGGATCAGACATAGTTGCTTTGTATGTCCCTGAATATTTAGGAGCTATGCAGGTATGCGATCCTGAGGAGAAAGGTGCCTACAGTGACTCCAAAAACCCTTTCCATAATAATGCCCACAGCAGTGCACAAAGTGTACTGCCCCTCACATGAAATATCACACTAAGCTTTGGTGGAGTCATAAATAGTGCATAATCTTGGCTACAATATTGCTCACTAAGTCATGTGATTCCATTCACACAGTCTGGAGATATGGGCATTTTAAAATAGCAAGTGCATGGAAAGGGTTTTTTCACTTTTGAGTTGGTAGCTAGGATCTCATTCAAAACACTCTATAATCACTATTTTTTGTTGATACAAACAAAGATACACATGTAAACAATATGTCTGAGTTTAAAAAAGTTCACACATTGCCTTTATCACCATTCTTTGGCGATACAAGTAATGTTGGTCAAGGGGACTCAAAGTCTTATCATCCTGAGGTAATACTTTGCTGTCACTTTAACACACTTGTCCTTCATTAGGACTTTCATGTGCAACAGCATAACAGAAAACATGGGTGACCAGGTCAGGTCTATCCACTGCTGACTGTCCTGTATGATGATGGTGAGCCAATGATAGCTGAAAGAGATGCCAACATACCTGGGAAGCGATTCTCAGTTATCTCAGGCCTACTCCCATTTGCAGTCATGGTGAGGAAGAGGTCAGGCTTCTTGTACTCTCTACAGATTGCCAAGGAATCTTGAAGCAGCTGGTTCATGTAGTGAGGGCCACCCTTATGAGTAGAAGGGAGGATGACATGACCAACCCCCCCAGATCTTGATCAGCATCTTGAGCCACACAATCCTGTAATCCACTATATAACTCTGCTCTGAGCCTGGTCTGATTGTTGGCCACCCAGGTAAGGTTGCACTGCTCAATAAAAGCCCACCCATCACAGATAAGTTGTTGAAAGAGTCTTCCAGCCTTGAAGAGATTGGGTGGCTCCACCTGAGGAGGATGAATGTGGAGATGATATGCATACCAGAGTGTTTGGGTGACCTTCTTGGAATGATGATTGCCACCACCAGCCACCTGCAGAGGAATATCCAGATGCCACCCTTCCTGTCCATGGGGGAACAAAAGGACATAATGAAGTGGAAGGTAGGAGGGATGAAGGTTGCTGATTTGATGTAGGCCACCACCCTGCAGACATAAAATGATATCCCTATCTCTCCTCACAATCTCTGATCCATCTCCAGGCACAATGGCAGCAATCTCATCCACAGTAGGGAGGTTGTATCTCCTTCCATCAGCACCCTGCTGTAAGTAAAGACACATGCAGACATCTGTATGCTGCTCTGGAGGCTTGGCCTGCATGATTGCATGGGCCTGCTGGTGGACAGCAGCATAGGGGTGGTGCTCTCTGAGAGTGGTATGCAGGTCCAGCAAGATGCCACCCTGCAAGTCAGGGTTTCTCTGTAAATGGGTGTTTGTTGCCTCTTGAGGATCATAGATATACAGCTGAGCATAAGATGGCTGCAGGCCCTGTGGTGGCATGAGAGCTCCCATGAGATGGTGAAGAGTGCCATGAATATGAAATGATGCAGGACCTGCCCCCTGTACAGTTTGCCTATCCACTTCTACTCCCACTGAGGTAAATGCCAGGGCATTGTTATACTGATGCATATTTTTCTTGAACCCCCTGTGGTCTTGGGGATCATCAAAGAGGTCCTGGATAACCCTTGGCCATTGCTGTATTGGAGGGATAACCACCTGGCCCTGAAGACAACAGCTGCCAAAGTGGGGTTGGAATGCACTTGAGTTGGAGAGTTTTTCTGAGAGAAAGTGGAGGGCATGACAGTTGGGGCACTGGATGTTCATCAGACCCAAGTGATGATGCTGTACTGGCTCATTGTATGGCCTGCCTCCTGGTGGGAAGTGATGTGGGAGTGGTGGTGGTGGTGATGGTAGTGGGTCTGGGTCTGGGTCTGGGTCTGGGTTGGGATCAGGCCCAGGACTGGGATTTGGGCTGGGGTTGGGAGTTGGATCATGGGGTGGAGGTGGTTGTGGAGGAGAAGGATGCCTTGGGGAAGAGGAACCAGCACCAGAAGAGCTGGAAAGACTGGGAGGAGGGGGATGACCAAAATCATTGCCAGATGCTTGTCTCTCCTGGTCCTGCTGATTCTGCTCTGCTGAATGATGGCTGTGTTCACTGAGGGCTTCTGTCAACAATGTTTGGGATAACTGTCTGACTTGTTCCATTTCAATGTTCTCCTGATGCTCCCTTTCCTGTACCTGTTGGTGTATTGCCTGTAGTTGCCTCTCCTGATGATGCTGATGCTCTACTTGCTCCCTCTGTAATTGCTGCTGTTGTATGTAATTGTTGATACCCCTGCTGCTCCTGCTGCTGTTGCATCCTGATGTGCTGGAGGTGTTGCCACTCTTGCCCTTGTTCCTGTTGCTGCTGGACTCTCATCCCTTGAATGTGCTGCCATTCCTGCCCTTGTTCCTGCTGCTGCTGCACTCTGGTGGATTGTTGGTGCTGCCAATCCTGCCTTTGTTCCTGCTGCTGCTGGACTCTCATCCCCTGAATGTGCTGCCACTCCTGTCCTTGTTGCTGTTGCTGCTGTACTCTTGTCCCTTGAATATACTGCCACTCCTGCCTTTGGCCCTGCTGATGCTGAACTCTCATGGCTTGAATGTCCTGCCACTCCTGTTCTTGTTGTTGCTGCTGCTGGACTCTCATAGCTTCTATGTCCTGCCACTCCTGCCCCTGCTCTTGTTGCTGCTGCACTCTCATAGCCTGCAGGTTTTGCCACTCCTGGCCTTGCTGCTGCAATTGCTGGACTCTCATGCCTTGCAAGTGCTGCCACTCTTGTCCCTGCTGCAGTTGCTGCTGCACTCTCATGGTCTGAAGGTCTTGCCTCTCCTGCCCCTCCTGCTGTAGCTGCTGGACTCTCATACCCTGCAAGTGCTGCCACTCCTGCCCCTCTTGCTGCTGCTGTTGCACTCTCCTGGCCTGAATCTGCTGCCACTCCTGCCCCTGCTGCTGCCCCTGCTGCACTCTCATGGACTGCAAGTGTTGCCACTCCTGCAACTGTTACACTTGCATAACATGAAGATTTTCAGCATGCTCCTGCTGAGCCTGTTGATGCCTCCACTGCTCTGCCTCATGCTGCAAGTTGCTGACCTGCTGGTATGTCTGGTAGTTGAGTGGAGGAGCATGGGATGAGCCAGGATGAGCTGGAGCAAGAGTAGGAGGATTGTTGGTGCTTTGGTTGTGTCTATGCTGATGACGTCTCCCATGGTCATTGTTAAACCTCTCCAACAGCTGAGCAGCATAGTTAATGTGCTGTGGAATGTGCTGAGGTGGTGCAGCAGGAGGTGCAAAATTTTGATAATAAGGGGGGGGGAAGGGCATCTGTGGTGGAGGAGGAGCAGGGGGCAATATTGGATGTGCAGGGTGTGGGGGAGGTGGAATGCCAGCATACTGGTGGGCTGGTACAGGAGGATGGAGCTGACATTATATAAGATCAATCTCATATATGTATATGCAAGGCATGGTCACAACTTACAATCAAAGGAGGAGGAATGACTTGGACAGGATGATGTGGCTGATGATGGGATGGAGGAGAGCCAAGGACATGTTGGTCATGCTCAGCCTGATGACCAGCATTGTAGGCATGCTGGGGTGAAGTAGGGGGGGTGGACCTGATGGACATACATATGCACCATCAGAGATATTACAATAGTACAACCAAAATTCAGAACACTCACATGGTTGGGGGAGTCTGCAACAAATTCCAGAGCTACATCACATGTGAGTGTGTTTATCTGCAGATAGAGTGATATTAACTCACACAGGTGACCTGAACACAGATATCTGCCAAGATCCACCAAAAAGGGCATAAAAGAAAACTAAAATGATGATAATAGATAGGTGAAAAGGCATCAGTGATGGGTGGGGAAAGGCTCACCAAGGTGCACTGGATAATGAATATCACCAGAAGATTGCTCAAAAAGCCAGAAATCCAGACCAAGTTCTATAAAACATTAAACATCAATAATGTATGGGACTGATCAATGATAGGCAGTGGATGACTTACCAAAGGTGGCCTGACCAGAAGCTGTGACCAAAGAGGGGCTCATATAGCCAAAAATGCAGACCAAATTCTACCAAAATGTGAAAAATCCACCAGAATGATGGTAAATACATGCCAAGAGGCATCATAAATGAGTGAAATTGATCATTGGTAGGCTGTGGTGACTTACCAAGGTGATCTGGCCAGAGAATGTGACCAAAAAGGGGCTCAAAATGCCAAAAATGCGGACCAAATTCTACCAAAATGTGAAAAATCCACCAGAATGATGGAAAATACATGCCAAGAGGCATCATAAATGAGAGAGAGTGATGAATGATGGGAAGTGGAGACTTACCAAGGCACCCCACCCTGAGGAATGTGACCCAAAAGGGGCTCAGAAAGCAAAAACTGTGGACCAAAATCTAAAAAGTGCAGGAAATACAGGACCAGATGACCAGAAAATGGGATCAGTGTACTCCTGAGCATGGTGAAGGGTCCATAGGCTCACCAGCAGCCAAAGGACACTCTGAAAACAGCCAAAAATGCGATGTATGGGCCTTATCAGCCTTATCAGTGGGTGAGATCTCTTGTCAGAGTGATATCCAGTCCAGATCAGAGCAGATACTCACAGATTGCACAGATATTATCTGTATAATGTGGTGGTTTGACCACCCAGTGAAGAATCAGAAAAATAGATGCTGAGGAGAGTGGTGGTAGTCTGAAGGGGAGAGATCTTCCAAAGGGGCTTCTATAGCCTAGAAGAGATAACTGTCTGAGGAGGACGTCTAATGCTGTCTGAAGCAGTCTGAACACTGAATAAGGCCACTTGAAGCCTTCTTGAACTTGACTTGAACTCGTAACTCGGTACTTTGTTGTTATTTTTTTTTGTAAGTAGGTACAGTAAAGTGTAGGTGTGCGAGTGGCTTATATAAGCCACATCACGTGTCTAAACTCGAAACACTAAGTAAATATCTAAGGCAAATGAAGTGAAACAAAAGGAAAGTAAAAACAATAAAATAAAACAAATCTCCTAGTAGGGAGAATACTCTCCCTACACTGGTATGCCACAGAGGACGACTGAAGTGGAGGGAGGCAGGGAGACAGAGAGGAAGAGCAGTGGACATGCACAGGGCTGTGGCTGTGCACAGTCCATGATGCTGGTTGTGCATGTGCAATGCCACATGGTTTTTGTAGTCCAAAAGGGGTAGTTCATGTGGCTTTGCCAAATGAAGTGAGAGGAGTGACATTACCCAGAGTACTGACATTACCAACAGTACCGACACCTGCAACAGTACCGACACCTACAACAGTACCGACAATACCAACAGTACCAACAATACCAACCATACCGACAATAGTGAGGATAGCAAGCATAGTGGCCATACCGAGATAGTCAAACTACACGTTGAGAATTGTGGATGACACCCTCCCACGATGCACAGCCATTATACTTATTGATGAGCAACTACCTGGGTTGTGGCTGCTTTGCAGCCTTAATCCAACTTTGTGACATGTGCCAGCATGGAGTGAATTGACTGGCATTGGCCCACCCCCTACCATGAAGTGGATTCACTGGCATGCCAGTCAATTCACTCCATGCTGGGGGGGACAGGCTATGCCAGTGATCTCTGGCTGGTAAACAGTCCAGGTTGTGGCTGCTTTGCAGCCTTAATCCAACTTTGTAACACTTGCCAGTCAATCCACTCCATGCTGGGGGGGAATGGGCTATGCCAGTGACACTCCACAATTTGTTTCTATCTCTGGATGGTAAACAGTTCAAATCCATCATTTACAAAGTTTCACAATCATAAATACTGGTACAGTTCTGCAGTTACAGATCAAATGTTCAGATATCTAAACACCTCAGGCCATACTTCATGGCAGGGGGGTGGACCAATGCCAGTCAATCCACTCCATGCTGGGGGGGGATGGGCTATGTGAGTGAAACTCCACAACTTGTTGCAATCTCTGGCTGGTAAAACAGTCCAATTGCATGTTAGAGGAGGTAATGCTTGCCAGGCCCTAGCATGGAGGTTATGCTCACTGGCATGGAGTCCATTCTTGTACATTGCTTCAATGCACTTATTTACACAGTTTCACAATCCTATCTACTGGTACAGTTCTGTGACTACCCAGGAAGTGGCTGCTTCACAGCCTTAATCTGACCACCAATGTTCTGCTGCATGGAGTCACCTCCACTGGTATGGAGTACATCCACTGGCTGCCAGTCTTCCATTCACTAACTGCCAGTCCCTTCACTGGCTGACCACTGCTGGCTGAAAGTCCATTCACCATTCACCAGCTGAGAGCCCAGACTCACCCTTGTGACTACCCAGGATGTGGCTGCTTTGCAACCTTAATCCAACCACCAATGTTTCCCAGCATAGAGTCACACCTGCCAGCATGGAGTCATGCCTGCTGGCATGGGGCCACACCCATGGGCATGAAGTCATTCTTGCTGGAATGGAGTAACACCTGCTGGCATGGAGTAATACCTGCTGGTATTGACATGATTGAGTGCATTCACCTGCTGCCCCCACTGCACCCTCCCTGGCATGGACCCCCTGGCACAGGGTGGACTGACTGACTGCCCTCACCCTCCCTTGGCATGGAGTGGGTTCACTGGCTGTCCTCCCCCCTCTTAGCATGGAGTACATTTGCTATCTGCCCCCACCCCCAGCTTGGCATGAGTTCACTGACTGCCCCCACCTCCCATCTTGGCATGGTGGGTTCATGGGCTGCCCTCATCCCCTCCCCCCTCCCCTCCCCTCACCTTAGCATGGTGGGTTCACCAGTTGCCCTCATCCCCTCCCCCTACCTTGGCATGGTGGGTTCACTGGCTGCCCTCACCCTCCTAGCTTGGAGCAGGTAAGTTCACTGACTGCCCCCACTGCCCTGCCATGGAGTGGGTTCACTGGTTGCCCTCACCCTTCCCCCTTGGCATGGAGTACATTCACTGGCTGCCTCCTCCTCCCAGCATGGAGTGCATTTGCTGGCCTCCCCCATCCCCCTACATGATCAGACTACTGTTGAGTTTGATCATGATTGGTTCATCCACCCCTCACACAATGTCACAGGACAGCACTGGCTCTATAGGACTTGCCCATGACACTGACACACCTGCCAGAGTGCCCTCAGCATCCCATCTCCCTCAAGAAGCACCACCTCTGCACTTAGATACTCAGTTACACCCCTCAGTCAGCATCAGGTCACACCACAAATACATAGCTTATCAGTGGTTTCTGTCTGTACACCTCATTTTCCATTTTACCACCCTCTTCCCTAGGTAGAGTGGTAGATTCATACTGGTAAAATGTGAATGGGGCTCATCCAGCCCTCAGGCAATGTTGTGGCATGGCCCATAGCCTCAAAGAGGCCTGCAGGACTTGCTGTAGTGTGTGCACCATCGCAGTTTCAAAATATTCCCATGGTCACGTGCACTTGCCTGGCCTTATGAATGGGCAATGGTTGAGTTTGAAATGCCACATGGTTTTTGTTGTTCAAAGAAGGAAACTCACATGGCTCTTAGCGAAAGGAGCAATGACACCAACATTACTGAGAGTACCAACAACAGCGAGAGTACTGACAATAGTGAGAGTACCAACTGTAGTGAAATACTCAAACTACATGTCAAGAATCGGCAATTCATGTGCTCCCATGACCCATGGCCATTAAACTTATTGATGGTCGGTATACTCTCGCTGTTGTTGGTAGTTTCGCTCCTTTCATCACTCCCCTTGGCAAAGCCACATGAATTGCCTTTTTTGAACAACAAAAACCACGTGGCATTGTGTGCCTGAAACTGGTGCTGGCAGCCAGCAAGTGTTCTGCCCCCTCCCTCCCAGCTCCCTCCACTCCAGTGGCATATACTGGCTGGTGGATCCACTGTCAAACCACTAACATACAGCAAGGAACAAAACCATTGCAATGTTTTGCACTTTTGCAGTGTGTGAGGTGTACTGCAAGCAGATTGAAGAATCATGCCAAGCATTGCTGGAGACAAAGATAGTACATGCCCTTGGCTACAATATTGCCCACTTGGTCATGTGATTTCATCCAGTGGCTGGAAAGATATAGGCATTACAATGCAGCAATGTCATTGCAACAGTTTTGCACCTTTTGATATCCATGGTATACTAGTACTTGGTATAGCCTCCTTTTGCCTTGAGCACTGCCTCAACCCTTTTAGGCATGCTCTCAATCAACTTCTGACACTCCTCAGCTGGTATCCTTTCCCACTCCTCTTGAATTCTCTCCCACAGTTCATGTATTCCATTAGGAGAGTGTTCATGCTCTGCCAGTCTTCTTTTGAGCCAACCCCAGAGATGTTCAATGGGGTTTAGGTCAGGAGACTGTGGTGGCCATACCATAGTGGTGAAATCCTCCTCCCCTAGCCACTCCTTCACCTTTTTACAGGTGTGCTTGGGGTCATTGTCCTGCTGAAAGATGATGTCAGAGGGATTAAGATCATAAAACTGCAAAGTATTCAGCAGTTCATCCTTCAAAATTTGAAGGTAAAGATCTCCATCCATCCTACCATCAATCTTGGCAGCATAGCCAACCCCCTCCCAGGTCATACAGCCCCATATCATCACAGAACCTCCTCCAAATTTGACTGTCCCTTGGACCAGCCTGTCACTAAGCCCCTCACCTGCCTTTTTCCACACCCATTTGTGCCCATCTGACCCAAGGCAATTAATTTTGGTCTCATCAGACCATATAACCCTCTTCCAGTCCTCTATAGTCCAGTCTTTATGAGCATAGGCAAAATCCAGATGAGCTTTCCTGTGTTTGGATGAGAGAAGAGGGCATTTGGACTTGACTACAGCCTTCATCCCAATCTTTTTCAAGTGCCGGTGCACTGTGGTAGGAGTAATAGGCTGGTTGACAATGTTGCCAAGAGCTTTGGTGACTTGGACAGCATTTTCAGCCTGGCCAGATGAGATGAGATGTGTAGCATAGTGAATATTGGCAGAGGAAAGCTTGGTAGGACAACCTCCAGTGGACTTCTGGAGCTCAGAATGCTCTTTGGAGCAAAGCCTAGAGATGGTGGACACACTAATGCCAGTGGTGGAAGAAATAGAGTGGGCAGAGTGGCCTGCATCAAACAAGGAGAGGATGGTAGACTTTTGGGTAACAGAGAGTGATCTCATGATGGTGGTGGTGGAAACAAAGAGGAGTGTGAACTAATTCAAACTCAGAGATATTGTTTACATGTTTATATTTGTTTGTATAGCCAAATAAGGCTCACTACATTTGAATTTTACTGAACTTTTCAAAAGGTGCAAAACTGTTGCAATGACATTGCTGCATTGTAATGCCTATATCTTTCCAGCTGCTGGATGAAATCACGTGACCAAGTGTGCAATATTGTAGTCAAGGGCATGTACTATCTTTGTCTCCAGCAATGCTTGGCATGATTCTTCAATCTGCTTGCAGTACACCTCACACACTGCAAAAGTGCAAAACATTGCAACAGTTTTGTTCCTCACTGTACAGACAATATAGACAATATTGTGTTATCTGTGAGCGTCTGCTCTGATCTGGGCTGCACATCAGTCTGATAAGAGATCTCATTCACTGATTCACTGATAAGCCCCATAGTTCGCATTTTTGACTGTTTTCTGACAGTCCCTTGGCTGCTGGTGAGCCCATGGACCCTTGATCTGCTCAGGAGGTGCACTGATCCCATCTGACTGCATTCTCTGGGCATCTGGGCCTGGAATTCCTGCATTTTTTAGATTTTGGTTCGCATTTTTCGCATTTTGAGCCCTTCCTTGGTCACATTCTCTGGCCAGGTTGCCTGGTAAGTCATCCACTGCCTGCCAACAGTCAATATCACTCATCTATGATGCCTGTTGGCATGTATTTCCCATCATTCTGGTACATTTTTTAGATTTTGGTTCGCATTTTTGGCTTTTTGAGCCCTTCCCTGGGATCCAGGTGCCTGGTAAGTCATCCTCTACCTGTCTATGATCAATCTCACTCATTTATGATGCCTCTGGGTATGTATTTCCCATCATCCTGGTATGTTTTTTAGGTTTTGGTTCGCATTTTTGGCTTTTAGAGCCCTTCCCTGGGGTCCAGTTGCCTGGTAAGTCATCCCCTACCCATCTATGACCAATCTCACTCATTTATGATGCCTCTGGATATGTATTTCCCATCATTCTGGTACATTTTTTAGATCTTGGTTCGCATTTTTGGCTTTTTGAGCCCTTCCCTGGGGTCAAGGTGCCTGGTAAGTCATCCTCTACCTGTCTATGATCAATCTCACTCATTTATGATGCCTCTTGGTATGTATTTCCCATCCTTCTGGTGCATTTCTTAGATTTTGGCTTGCATTTTTGGCTTTTTGAGTCATTGTTGGTTATCTTTGTTCAGTCTGCCTTGGTAAGCCTTTCCCCACTCATCACTGATGGACTTTCACCTATATGTTCTCATCACTTTAGTTTTTTTTACCCATTTTTTGGGTTATTGGCAGATACCTGAGTCCAGGTCACCAGTGTGAGTTGATATCACTATCTGCAGGTGAACATGCTCACATGTGATGTAGGTCTAGGGTTGGCATTGTTGGGATTTTTGGTGGCCTTTGATACTTGCTTTGTGCTGGTAGTAGAGTGAACACTGTAGACCAAGACAAGGTGGTGTGAAGTCCCTACTACCTGGCTTCATGGATTCATCTCTACATGTCTGCTGGTTGCTGAGGCCTCTCTGAGGCTGGGACCTCTCTCATCACCACAGAGTAGAGACATGTTTGGCAGGGCCTGCAAAGGTCAAGTGGGATCACTCCTGCTTGCAGTTGCCATTCAATCTGTCTTGGGCTTCTTGCCTTTGGCTCTGTCATTTGTTGAGTTCCAGTCAGTAGGGTCTACCACAGGCACAAGGTGACTTCTCTGTGCATCCTTCATCCCCTTCACTGCTACCTAACCTTTGTGTCCAGTCTTTCCCACCATGTAGGTGTTTTGATTTCCAGATGTACTGCTTCAATATCTCTGATGGTGCATGTGTCCATCAGGTCTACACCCCCTACTTCACCACAGCTTGCCCAGAATGCTGGTTATCAGGCTGAATGTGACCAACATGTCCTTGGCTCTCCTCCATCCTGTTGTCAACCACATCCTGCTCCTCCTTTGATTGTAGGTTGTGCCCATGCCTGCAATATATGTGAGATTGATCATATGTAATGTCAGGCTCATGCTCCAGTGCCACTCCCTCCCCAACAACCTCTACTTCCAATGTTGCCCCCTGCCCCTCTACCACCCCAGATGATGGCCTTCCCTCCCCCATATTATCAAAATTTTGTTCCTCCTGCTCCACCACCTCAGAATATTCCAGAGCATGTTGACTATACTGCTCAGCTGTTGGAACAATACAATAATGACCATGGGAGGCATTGTCAGCACAGGAGCAACCAGAGAGCCAACAATCCTCCTGTTCCCCCTTCAACTCACCCTGGCCCATCTCATGCTCCCCCTCCACCTAACTACCATACATACCAGCAGGTCAGCAACCTGCAACATGAGGCAGAGCAGTGGAGACATCAGCAAGCTCAGCAGCAGCATGCTCAACATCTTCAGGCTATGCAAGTGCAACAGTTGCAGGAGTGGCAACACTTACAGTCCATGAGAGTGCAGCACCAACAGCAGCAGGGACAAGAGTGGGGAAACTTGCAGACCATGAGAGTGCAGCAGCAGCAGAGGCAAGGGCAGGAGTGGCAGCACATTCAAGACATGAGAGTACAGCAGATGCAGGAGCTGTCGCGTGGCATTGATCACTGTTGCTTGTTCAAGGCAATGACCGACATGCGCTGTTTACCTTCTGGTAAAGTAAACCTATAACCAGGCAATAGGCGAGAGCATGGCTTGTGTCGGGCCTCTTGCAGATATGTCGGCAGTGATATGTGGATATACCGACAGGGACAGGTTTGACTACCTCCTGGTACGTCGAAGGATGAGTCTTGCTAGTATAAACCGATAGGGTACAAGCCCAGTCGTCTAGCAGAGCAGCACTTCGAGGTATGGGGGGTAAAGCAAGGAGTTTATAAGATGAGAGTCTAACTTGCTAGGTAGGTAGCTAGGTAGCGAAAATACAAGGAGTCTCTATCACTATGCTGTGGGTATTTATACTCCACAGGCGATGAGACGACTACTGTATCTTAGCTATAAACGCATAGTGACAAACAAGATGAGATTTGCTTAACATGATCTCTCCACAGGGTATCAAGTCAGAGTGCCCTCGGTGATGCAAGCACCGAGTCATGGATGACGATGCATCCTACTCATCATGACTCCTCACCGTGCTGGAGTGTTTGCAACAAGCAAACTAGATCTCTCTCTAGATGCGACGTGACGTGGAGGTCACGTGTCTAGGAAAGCAAACCGCAACTGTCAAGAAGCCTCCAGATCCCATCGGGATCTGAGAAGCGAGAAAGGTAAAGTAAAAAGGGAAACGTACGTAAGCAGAGGCTGTGTTGTAAACGTAAGGTCCATGGACTTGCCCCTGAGGCTAGGCAGAGGTCCAATGAGACGTCACTAGGACATGGGAATGGGAACAATGACAGACAGAAGACCCAGGAAGTTCGGGATACACGTGATGAGCAAAGCGAAAAGGGAAACAACTGGAACAGTGCACGACAGGAGCAGGGACAGGAGTGGCAGCACATTCAAGAAATGAGAGTGCAGCAGGTGCAGGAGCAGGGGCAAGAGTGGCAGCACTTTCAAGCCATGAGAGTGCAGCAGCAGCAGAGACAGGAGCAGGAGTGGCAGCATCTACAGTCCATCAGGCTGCAGCAGCTACAAAGGCAGGAGCAGGAATGGCAACACCTTCAGTACATCAGGGTGCAACAGCAACAGCAGCAGGAGCATCAACAATTACAACTGCAACAATTGCAGAGGGTGGAGCTTGAACATCAACATCATCTAGAGGCAGAGCAACAAGCAGTACATCAGCAGGTAGAAGAGAGGGAGCATCAGGAGCAGAATGAAATGGAGCAAATCAGGCAGCTATCTCAAAGGTTGCTTAGAGAGGCCCTCAGTGAACATAGTCAGCATTCTGCAGAGCAGTATGAGCAGGACCAGGAGAGACAGGCATCTAGAAATGACCTTGGCCATTCCCCTCCTCCCAGTTCTTCCACTACACCTGCTTCCTCTCCCCCAAGACATCCTTCTCCTCCACCTCCACCTCCACCCCATGATCCAGCTCCCAGCCCCAGCCCAAATCCCAGTCCTTGACCTGATCCCAACCCAGACCCAGACCCAGACCCACCATCACCACCACCACCACCACCACCCCCAGCAGCTCCACATCACATCCCTCCAGGTGGCAGGCCATATACTGAGCCAGTCCAACACCACTACCTGGGTCTGATGAATATTCCATGCCCCAACTGTCATGCCCTCCATTGCCTCTCAGAGAAACTCTCCAACTCCAGTCCACTTCATCCACACTTTGGTGGCTGTTGTCTTCAAGGCCAGGTGGTACTCCCTCCAATTCAGCAGTGGCCAAGGGTCCTCCAGGACCTCTTTGATGATCCTCAAGACCAGAGGGAGTTTAGGAAAAATGTTTGTCAGTATAACAATGCCCTGGCATTTACCTCAGTAGGAGTAGAGGTGGATAGACAGACTGTCCAGGGGGCAGGTCCTGCATCCTTTCATATTCATGGCACTCTTCACCATCTCATGGGAGCTCTCATGCCACCAGAGGGTCTCCAACCTTCCTATGCTCAGCTATATATCTATGACCCACAGGAGGCAACAAACACCCATTTACAGAGAAACCCTGACTTGCAGGGTGACATCTTGCTGGACTTGCACACCACTCTGAGAGAGCACCACCCCTATGCAGCAGCCTACCAGCAGGCCTATGCAATCATGCAGGCCAAGCCTCCAGAGCAGCATACAGATGTCTGCATGTGTCTTTACTTACAGCAGGGTGCTGATGGAAGGAGATACAACCTCCCTACTGTGGATGAGATTGCTGCCATTGTGCCAGGAGATGGATCAGAGATTGTGAGGAAAGACAGGGACATCATTTTATGTCTGCAGGGTGGGGGATTATGTCGCATCAGCAACCTTCATCCCTCTTACCTTCCACTCCACTATGTGCTATTGTTCCCCCATGGAGAGGAAGGGTGGCATCTGGATATTCCTTTGCAGGTAGCTGGTGGTGGCAATCATCGTTCCAAGAAGGTCACTCAGACACTGTGGTATGCATATCATCTCCACATTCATCCTCCTCAGGTGGAGCCACCCAATCTCTTCAAGGCTGGAAGACTTTTCCAACAGCTGGTCTGTGATGGATGGGCTTCCATTGAGCAATGCAACCTTACCTGGGTGGCCAATAATCAGACCAGGTTCAGAGCAGAGTTATATAGTGGATTGCAGGATCGTCTGGCTCAAGATGCTGATCAAGATTTGGGTAGAGTTGGTTGTGTCATCCTCCCTTCCACTCACAAGGGTGGTCCTCACTATATGAACCAGCTGCTTCAAGACTCTCTGGCAATCTGTAGAGAGTACAAGAAGCCTGACCTCTTCCTCACCATGACTGCAAATGGGAGTTGGCCTGAAATAACTGAGAATCTCTTCCCAGGTATGTTGGCATCTCTTTCAGCTAGCATTGGTTCACCATCATCATACAGGCCAGTCAGCAGTGGATAGACCTGACCTGGTCACCTGTGTTTTCCATGCCAAGAAGGAAGCTTTGTTGAAGATGATCAGGGGTGGTTATTTTGGAGAGGTGGCTGGGTTTGTCTACACCATTGAGTACCAGAAGCATGGTCTCCCTCACATGCACCTGTTGGTCTTCTTGGAGGAGGAGGACAAGATTCATTCTGTGGAGCAGGTGGATGCCATCATCTCAGCACAGATTCCTGACCCCAATGTCCACCCCCAACTTCACCAGGCTGTCTCCAAGTACATGCTTCATGGTCCCTGCTCTCCTCAGAGGTGTATAGAGAACAATGTTTGCAAGAAGCACTTCCCCAAGGCCTTTGCTGCTCAGACCATCATCAAGGAGGATGGATATCCTGACTATGCTTGCCCTCAGAATGGAAGGACAGTGGAGAAGTATCAGAATGTCTTTGACAACAGTGTGGTGGTCCCCCATCCAAGGGAGCTTCTGGTGAAGTTTGACTGCCACATCAACCTGGAGGTCTGTGGTTCTATAAAGGCAGTGAAGTATATCCACAAGTACATCTACAAGGGTCCAGACAGAGCCACTGTGCAGCAGGAGGGGCATGATGAGATTCATTCCTACCTTGATGCAAGATACATCTCCTCCACCCAGGCATGTCACAACATCTTTGAATTCCCCATGCACATGGAGTGGCCAGCTGTGTATCATCTTCCAGTTCACCTTCCAGGAGAACAGACTGTGGTGTTTAGTGCTGAGGATGACATTCAGAATGTGGTGGGGAATCCCAAGAACACCCAACTGATGGGTTGGTTTGAGGCCAACAGGGACCCTGTCCTGATGGCTGCTGGGGCACATGATTTTCTGTACCAGGAATTCCCCAAGAAGTTTGTGTGGGATAAGAAGCATGCTGTGTGGAAAGTGAGGCAGAGGTACAAGGCCATTGGAAGGATGTATGCTGTGTATCCATCAGCTGGAGAAAAGTTCTACCTGTGTCTTTTGCTCACTCAGGTCAAGGGTAAGTCTGCTGTCAGTTCATTTTAATTTCTCCATCTGACATCTCTTTCAGGTGCAACTTCCTTTGAGGACCTTTGCTCTGTGGATGGTCAGCTTCATGATTCTTTCAAGGAGGCTTGTCACACACGTGGTCTGTTGCAGGATGATAGAGAGTGGTTGTTGTGTCTGCAGGATGCTGCTCACTTCCAGATGGGTTCCCACTTGTGTTGATTTTTTGTGATCATCCTGGTGCATGGTGCTCCAGTGGATCCAAATCACCTGTGGGAGGCATCCAGGGACCACCTCTGTGATGACCTGAATTGTCACCTGATGAGAGTCCTCAACATTCCTGAGCCCACCCAGGAGCAGATCTATGACTATGGCCTCCACCTGATCTCTCAAGCCCTTTGTAGACATGGAAAGAGCCTACAAGATTATCCTGAAATGCCTAGGCCACAGATGGACTGGGGTCATTGTGAACACTGCAAGCATTTCACAATTATTCTTCAGAAAACATGCTGAAAAAATTGAAGAAAGTGATACTCTTTTTTGACAGCTGTTTTCAAAGAGAAAAGGCAAAAATAATATTTTCTTTTCTTTGCATGACTTTCCACAAAACATTGATTGATGGTAATACCCATTAGCATAGAAGCTAATCAGCACTACCATCAATTCATTTTTTTGCACAGAAAAGACAAAGAAAACAAAATATTATATTTGCATTTTTTATGTGAACACAGCCCAAATAAAAGAGTATCTCTTCTTTCCATTTTTTCAACATATTTTGGCAAGAAAAATTGTGAAATGCTTGCAGTGGAAGGGAACCAGCTGATCAATGAACAGTCGGCATTGATGGTGCCAGAGTTGGAGGGGTTTGTGGAGAGGGGGCAGGAGACTTTGAATGTGGAGCAGAGGCAACTTTACAGTGCTGGACAGTGTGATGGGTCCACAGGGGACCATGTTCTTTCTTCAAAGTGGTGGTGGTTGTGGCAAGACCTATCTGGCCAACCTCATTGCTGGGGCTGTCAGAGCAAGGGACAGGATAGTGCTGTGTGTTGCTTCTACTGGCATTGCCTCCCTCCTCCTCCCTGGTGGTTGTACAGCACACTCCAGGTTCAAGATCCCCATCCCCATCCATGAGCAGAGTGTCTGCAACATGAAGAAGGATGACATGAATCATGAGCTGATTCAGAGGACCTCCCTTATCATCTGGGATGAAGCTGCTTCTCAACATCATCATGTGGTGGAATGTGTGGATAGGACTTTGAGGGACTTGATGGATCAGGACAGGCCATTTGGGGGGATCACTACTTTGCTTGGTGGGGACTTCAGGCAGACACTCCCTGTCATTCAGCATGGTTCCAGGGAGCAGATTGTGCCTGCTACACTCACTCACTCCAACCTGTGGACCCAGATGTCAGTGCATTATCTGAACCAGAACATGCATCTTGGGCAGGATCCTGAATGTGATGAATGGGCAAGACATCTCCTGGAGATAGGGACCACTGATGGAGACCTGGAGCTGCCTCAGTACATGCATTGTGGGGATGGATTGGCCTCTCTGGTGGATGCCATCTACTCTGAGGTCCTGGCCCTGCAACCAAACCAACCACTTGCAGATGGGTATTTCCTGGATTGTACCATCCTTACCTCTAGGAATGTGCAGGTGCATGTGATCAACTCCACCATTCTGGATGCTGTCCAACCACAGGAGAGAGTGACCTATACCAGTGCAGACTCTGTGACTGATGAGGAGTATGAGTACATCCAGCCAGAGATGTTACACACCCTGTCCCCTGCTGGATTTCCTCTGCACAAACTGGAGCTGAAGAAAGGAGTGCCCCTGATGCTGCTGCACAACTTGGACCCAATCCATGGACTGTATAATGGGACAAGACGGAGGTTGATCAGATCAACAGCCAGAATCTTGGAGTGTCATGTCTTGAAGGAGGGTGGAGAGGGAGAGGTTGTGCTGATCCCCAGGATTGCACTTGATTCTGGACTTGAGGATTCCCCAGTTCCCTTTTGTTGACGGCAGTTTCCTGTGCACCTGGCCTATGCAATGACCATCAACAAGTCACAAGGACAGTCAGTAAAGAATGTGGGGATAGACTTGTGCTCAGAGGTTTTCTCTCATGGGCAGCTTTATGTGGCTCTTTCACATTGCACTCATCCCAGAAGGATAAAAGTTTTGTTGAAGGAAGGACAGGACAACATGAAGGCAAGGAATGTAGTATGGGCTGAGGTATTTAGACATCTGAACATTTGATCTGTAACTGCAGAACTGTACCAGTAGATATGATCATGAAACTGTGTAAATGATGGATTTGAACTGTTTACCATCCAGAGATAGCAAGAAATTGTGGAGTGTGTGTTGGAATGAGAATCCACACTCTAGGCTAGTAAGGGATGGCCGGGTGGCCTAGTGGTAAGGCACCCCAGCGCTAGTGGGAAGACCCAGGTTCGATCCCTGGTCTGGCCAGTATTTTCAGTCCAAAAGGTTATGAGCCCCAATGGTGCTGGAAACTGGTCCCTGCTGGAAGCACACAATAAGCCACTCATCTTGGGGCAGTCTGTGGGTGGGACAGCTGTGGAGAGCTGTAATGAACCCATTACCCAAGGATGGAGGGGGTGAGTGTGGCTTCAGAGGGAAGTGTTGGAATGTGAGTCCACACTCTAGGCTGGTAAGGGATGGCCAGGTGGCCTAGTGGTAAGGCACCCCAGTGCTAGTGGGACAGCTGTAGAGAGCTGTAATGAACCCATTACCCAAGGATGGAGGGGGTGAGTGTGGCTTCAGAGGGAAGTGTTGGAATGAGAATCCACACTCTAGGCTAGTAAGGGATGGCCAGGTGGCCTAGTGGTAAGGCACCCCAGTGCTAGTGAGAAGACCCAGGTTCAATCCCTGGTCTGGCCAGTATTTTCAGTCCAAAAGTGTGACTGGCATAGCCTATCCCCCCCCAGCATGGAGTGGATTGACTGGCAAGTGTTACAAAGTTAGATTAAGGCTGCAAAGCAGCCACAACCTGGGTAGTCGCTCGTCAATAAGTATATCAGCCATTGGTCATGAGAGCACATGATCACCGATTCTTGACATGTAGTTCGAGTATTTTGGTACGGTCAGTATGGTTGCTATTTTTGCTGTTTTCACTATTCTTGCTATTGTCAGTACTGTCAGTAAAGGCCATGTGAATTGCCATTTTCACACTACAAAAACCATGTGGCATTTCAAACTCAACCATTGCCCATTCATAAGGCCAGGCAAGTGCACATGACTGCAGGAATATTTTGAAACTGCGATGGTGCATACACTACAGCAAGTCCTGCAGGCCTCTTTGAGGCTATGGGCCATGCCACAACATTGCCCGAGGGCTGGATGAGCCCCATTCACATTTTACCAGTATGAATCTACCACTCTACCTAGGGAAGAGGGTGGTAAAATGGAAAATGAGGTGTACAGACAGAAACCACTGATAAGCTATGTATTTGTGGTGTGACCTGATGCTGACTGAGGGGTGTAACTGAGTATCTAAGTGCAGAGGTGGTGCTTCTTGAGGGAGATGGGATGCTGAGGGCACTCTGGCAGGTGTGATAGTATCATGGGCAAGTCCTATAGAGCCAGTGCTGTCCTGTGGCATTGTGTGAGGGGTGGATGAACCAATTATGATCAAACTCAACAGTAGTCTGATCATGTAGGGGGATGGGGGAGGCCAGCAAATGCACTTCATGCTGGGGAGGAGGAGGCAGCCAGTGAACCCATGCCATACCAAGGGGAGGGGGTGAGGGCAGCCAGTGAACCCACTCCATGCCAAGAGGGAGGAAGGGGTGTTGGCAGCCAGTGAACCCACTCCATACAAGGGGGAGGAGGGGGTGATGACAGCCAGTGAACCAACTCTGTGCCAGGGGTGGGGGCAGCCAGTGAACCCACTCTGTGCCAGGTGGTGATGACAGCCAGTGAACCCACTCCATGCCAAGGGAGAGGAGGGGGTGATGGCAGCCAGTGACTCCACTCCATGCCAGTGGGGGGTGGGGGTGCACTCAATCATGTCAATGCCAGCAGGGGTGACTCCATGCCAGTAGGTGTGGGTCACTACCTCCATGCCGGTGGTCACTAACTCCATGTCAGGGGTCACTAACTCCATGCCAGGGGACATTAACTCCATGCTGGTGGTTGTCACCTCCATGCCAGTGAGCATTGGGGGTTGGATTAAGGCTGTGAAGCAGCCACATCTTGGGTAGTCACAAGGGTGAGTCTGGGCTCTTGGCTTGTGAATGGGGAATGGACCTTCAGCCAGCAGTGGTCAGCCAGTGAGGCATCAGCAAATCACTGATTTACTGTGCAGGGCTGTACAGCCACCCACAGTTGCCACAGTGCCACAGATAGGTCCCCAACTGTACAGTGACCAAAAAACTGTAAAATACCATGAATTAGAGTACAAATTTATTTCAATCAGGATATACATGGGCTAAACAATAAGTCTATATAATTAGCACAGCAGTATAGGCTCTAATTGAAGTGCTGTGTAGTCTGTAAGTTTGCCCTGTGCTGCTGTGTGACACTGTAGCCACTGTCACACTGTCCCAAAAAGGGTGTTTTTCTGATGGTGAAGGGACAGGCAGTCAGTTAATGGAAGACTGGTAGCCATCCACTCCATGCTGGCAAGTGTTACAAAGTCAGATTAAGGCTGTGAAGCAGCCACAACCTGGGTAGTCACAGAACTGTACCAGTAGATAGGATTGTGAAACTGTGTAAATAAGTGCATTGAAGCAATGTACATGAAGGCTATGTCAGTGAATGGACTCCATGCAAGTGAGCATAACCTCCATGCTGGGGCCTGGCAAGCATTACCTCCTCTAACATGCAATTGAACTGTTTACCAGCCAGAGACTGCAACAAGTTGTGGAGTTTCACTGGCAATGTGAATCCACTCCATGGCAGGGGGGTGGGCCAATGCCAGTCAATCCACTCCATGCTGGCAAGGGTTACAAAGTTGGATTAAGGCTGCAAAGCAGCCACAACCTGGACTGTTTACCAGCCAGAGATCACTGATGCAGCCTGTCCCCCCCCCACCATGGAGTGAATTGACTGGCAGGGGGTGGGCCAATGCCAGTCAATTCACTCCATGCTGGCAAGTGTTACAAAGTTGGATTAAGGCTGCAAAGCAGCCACAACCTGGGTAGTCGCTTGTACTGACCTTACCAACCATAGTGAAATACTCAAACTTGATAAAATCTGTAGGAATCTGTAGGACACTTAGTAGTCACTTATATATTAGTAGCAGAGCTACTGTACCTGTAGGACACTTAGTAGTCACTAAGTAGAAACTACAGTACTATGAAAAATGTAAGTGTGCACCATGCACTTATGTAATCTGGTGGCTATGCTACAGCACACCGGTTGTTTACTCCAACACTCCCCCTCAAGCAGTGGTGTGTGTAGGTACTCGAAACAATGAAAAACAGGTATAAAAGAAAATACCTGTATGGTAGCAACTTTGCAGAGGTAATATTAGATGTGATTTGTGGTCCATAGTCAGGCTCGGCCTTGAGTTCGAGGTGCAGCACTTTGTGTGCACATGAGTAGTTGCCTGATTTGGACAGTCACATTGCATCCATGGCATGCACATTGTGTCTACACACTCAGTGGCCTTCGAATAGCTGTAGAGGCTTCGTTTTTGCATTTCACGCCCTGGAATTTTGTACATAGCTTCCATATGTCGTATAAAACATTTCTGTCAACTCAGATTTGCGCACTTTGAATTCTATTTGGTGTGAGAGTGATTCTGCTTGATTTCGAGCCTTGGAATGCGAGACTCGGTGTGGCACATGAGCATAGTTACCTGATTTGGAAGGTTGCATCGTTCTCATGCTCGTATGTTGTGTCTTCATTGATTGCCTGGCCTGCACGCTCTCTGCATCATCTCTGATGCATCATCAGCACTTCCAGCATGCCCTGGACTTAACAGTAAGGCTTTGTAATGTTCCTATCCCCTCTCATGGATGCACAATCACGTTATCATGTCTCTGGTATGTGTCTTTGCCCTTCTGCAGCCTGCTGACCTTCCTAGGTTTGATTTTGATTTGTCCACATTGATGCCTTGGTCTGGTGGGTTCATAGGTATGCATTCTGAGTCTTTTGGGTGGCCCGGGTATGTCCCTTGGTTTATGCTGCTGCTGCTGGTCCTGACCA
>JANFAF010000219.1:0-39136 GCA_024663475.1 Pisolithus thermaeus
CATCACGGCCAAGTCAATAGCTTTTGAGTTCGAAACTCTGAAAGCTTTTCCGGGACACTGATTGGATATGGGTGGTGGGGGGAACGTGAAGAGGCCTGAAGGTGACAGTGGTTCCAAGTGGTTTCACCGCGGTGCTGTCGAGCCACGCGCCGATCTGTGTGCGACTCATTCGTACATGCGTCCACTTCACAGGCGGTCCACGCTGCACTTACGTCCATTAACGTATGGTGTAGCCATATTCACACATACGATGCGATGCGATATATCGCCCGTACATATCATATAATTCTACCATTAACCGTGCATTGATAACATGATGTTTCTATGTAGCGTTGCAGCTAAGCTGTGGCCCTCCTCTTGGAATCTTTTTCCGCGTTGTCCGAAAGAATTACCGTCCGCCGCCGCGCTCCCTGTATGAGCCCCCTCTACCGAGTTGAATTGAGAAGCGATCGATGGCGTCAAGCGAATGCCGCAATAACAAACCATGGATAAATCAAAGCCCAGTGAGCTCTCGTATTCTCTTCCACGCGCGAGGCAACCACCCATCCTCGGAGGATGGCGGCGAATGAGAAAAAGAAGCCGTACCGTTATCAGTAGATGCATTAGTTTTATATGAGCTTCGGTCGTCAGGATTCCCCTTGTCCGCAGAAGAGTTTCCAGCGGTCGTCGTCGAAGTATTGCTCCGGCCCTCAACGTCGTCTGCATACTGCTGTAGTATCTCCCGTTGCCGCTTGCTCAGAGACCTGTCATCAAATCAGATTATGACCTCACGAACTCGTTATGACAACACTTGACCTTGGGAGCTGAACGATGAATGATACAAACAGATCCCCCTTACCGCTGCCAAAGACGGATGGGACACCATGATCACGGAGAACCATTTCCTCGCCATGCTGCGTCCCACTTGGTACACGAACTTCGACATGTCCGTCGAGAGTAGGGACCCTTATGCGACCACCTAGAATAGCGACGTGCATAGGTATTCGGGCTTCATGATGTAGATTGGCGCCTTGCCGCCGGAAAATCTTGGATGGGGAAACGCTGACGCGAACAAGAAGGTCACCGTGGTTACCTTTCCCAGACAAAGGGGCATCGCCAGCTGCAGGTACACGTATGGTCATACCGTCCTCCACCCCTAAAATTGCCGGTGAATAAAAACTTCTAATAGAAGACGCGCAACTCGCCTGGCGGTATATCAACCTTAACTGTCTTCTTGGTTCTAATATGACCTTGCCCGCCACAAGTGGAACACTGACTCCCTCGAGGGACAGTGGATCCCGTGCCAAAGCATGCACCGCAGGTGCTTGCCATCTGGAACCCGCTATCGATGACAAATGTCTGCGTCCCAGTTCCATGGCAGGCAGCGCAAGTTGCCCGTTTTGCGCCTCGTTTGAGACCAGTGCCAGAACACGTAGGGCACGTGGTGACCGGGTTCACATTTACATCGAGGGAGGCTCCCTTGCAAGCGTCCATGAAGCTAATGTTGACGCGAGCCTCGACATCAGAACCCCTAGAACTCTGCTGAAATCCCCCAGGGCGAGCACGGCCACCAAAAGCCCCGCCGAAAAGCTGGGAGAACAAATCGCCCTGAGTAGACCCAAAAGCCTCTCTGAAATCTTGGAATCCCGCAAAACCGCCTGCGCCTGCATTTGCAAAAGGATTCCGAGTAAACGCATTTGGGTCGAACCCCGGTTGCTGCGAAGCAGATCCATATTGGTCGTAAGCCGCTCGCTTCTTGTCATCTTTCAAGGTCTAGGGAACGGTAAATATCGCTTCGTAAAGGACACGAGGCATATCACATACGTCATACGCCTCCTGTATCTCCAAAAACCTCTGCTGAGCTCCCTTGTCAGGGTTGGTATCTGGGTGGTACTTGCGCGCAAGCTGGTACCCGAGATGGGTAAGCCAACGGCATCAGGGAGGGATTAAATGAAGCCCATACCGAGAAATAGGCCTTCTTGATATCAGCTGGGGATGCGTCCTTGCCCACACCGAGAACTTCGTACGGATTTTTGGCACCGGCTGAAAGAGGTGCGGATGTGTGAAAGCCTCGCTATACGGAAATGTGGTCAAAGGGCGCGTGTCACGGAGGAAATGGAAGCTGAACCTTGGATTTGCATTTGCTCCTGGAGACATGACGAGTTGGTGCGTACAGCGGAGGTAGACGAGGGCATGTGCCAGGGTGGTTTCGATAGCTATGCGTGAGTTGCTGTCTTGCACAAGCGTAAAACGAAACGAAAGAGGAAAAACCTTGTGAGGTGAACCGAACGATCATCTGGCGGCCACGCCCAGTTGGCAACAACCAATTTTTTCTGATATCAAGCCTTGGCGGTGTCGCGGTGTTCAGCTCCTGCCATTGTTTGTATTTGTTGGGTAGGCTGACTAATACTACTTCGTGTCGCCGAAAGACTCGATTGGGTTTTTGCCCCTCGTATACTAATAACTTGGCGTGAAAATCTCAGAAGATACGCACTGGGACGATATCACTTCCCACTGTTTCCCCCCCGATCGATCCGCACGGTACTCTGCTTGCACTTCAGAGTTCGACGTTCAACTTCATTCCCAAAGCGGACTGGCAGGCACAGCCGTTATGAACTTAATAAGGATGTAGACCAGAACGCACACGTAAACTAACTGCCTCCATCCTAGTACGCCGCAAGTGACGGGGTAAACTCTCCCCAGAAGTCCAGCCCGTACACCAGGGACATATACTGACCGCGAGGGTGGTCAGCAGGCCTATAGAATTTACCGATCTGTTGCCCACCTTGGCACGATCAACTCAAATCCAAGGCTGAGGTAAATCGGTGCTACTTATCGACCGCGCTGGTCCTCTCTAAATCGCCACCAAGACTTGCCGTACGACACCAGTATCTCATCACCCTTCTGAATAGGGTCTGATGAGCTCCGTACGCTCATGCGCAATTCTCCCATGGCAGTGCGGTATTCAACGAAGATAGCATTGGGCTTGCATCGGATGCCTCGATAGTCGTTGACGAACCTTGCTTCGTTTCCCATCTTACTGGCATCGATGCCCACACTGACGCCGTCTTGCGAACGATGAAGTGATAGATCATAGTTCGAATCTAGTCTGTCCTGGCAGTGCACTTCACCAATATAGTCAATGATGTGTGTCTTTGGGGGAATCTTCCTGGCGGCGAAAAGCCCAAATTGTCCTCGTGCAGGGTGAGAAGCATCCGAGATAGATCGAACGCGTACGACCGTGTTCGTGGTGCCATTAGACGGCTTTGGAGGGGCTAGATGGCTTGGGAGTCTTACGCCGTCGCTCAGAAACAGCCGCATGGCAGTTGATACAGATGCATGATAGCGCGGGGAGGTGATGTACTGAACGTCTGAGGGCCACGATGGAGGTCTGGCCATGTAATTCTTGTCTGAAGGTCGACTAACAAGTCGGAGGGGCTGTACCGTCGACCGTGGGTAAATTCCGTATCCTTGGGTAGTAGTACTACCATTGGGCACACCAGCCTCAGTCCTTGGGAGTCAAGATCAAAGTCCCAATTATCCCGCCTCACCGAAAATATTCATGGTGCGGCCTCCAGCGAAGTCTGTCGCACGCGTCTACCGGGATGTCAACGCACAGTTTGGCCCCGCGTGGTATGAATATGGTCAGCGCGTATTTCCTCGGTGTGTCATTCACCGGCTCAGCCTTCCCTACCACAGACAACCTGCAAGTGCAGTGGGGTTCTCAGGATCACTACGAAATCGTGCGCAAAGTCGGGCGTGGAAAGTACTCGGAGGTGGGCCAACGTTGGAGATCGTATCTGCAGGTTCTGATACCATTGATCCTACCAAGGTGTTCGAAGGCGTGAATATCGTGAACGACGAGAAGTGCATCATCAAAGTCCTTAAACCGGTCAAGAAGAAGAAAATAAAGAGAGAAATCAAGATCTTGCAGAATCTCGCTGGTGGTCCCAATATTGTCGCTCTCTTAGATGTCGTCCGAGACCCGGCATCGAAAATTCCCAGTTTGATCACAGAATACGTTGACAATGTCGATTTTAAGGTGCTATATCCAAGGTTCACGGATTTTGACGTCCGCTTCTACATGTTCGAGCTCCTCAAGGCAGGTTCTTGTGTCGCCATTTCCTCGTGTACCCATTGAGTTGTCAGCCAGGCTCTTGATTTTTGTCACTCGAGGGGGATCATGCACCGGGACGTCAAACCTCACAACGTCATGATCGATCATGAGCGACGAAAGGTATCTGTCTTGTCGTCGCACTGCGAAATTGACTACCTACATGTTCTTACAGCTGCGGCTCATCGACTGGGGCTTGGCAGAATTTTACCACCCAAGGGTCGAATACAACGTTCGGGTTGCCTCCCGCTATTTCAAAGGACCGGAACTTTTGGTCGACTTCCAGGAGTATGACTATAGTCTTGACATGTGGAGTTTCGGGTGCATGTTTGCCTCAATGGTAAGACCATAATGTGCCGACTGTTTCTCTGGATTCCCTTTTTTTTCTCTCCTTTTTTTATACTGTGGCTGTAGATATTCCGCAAGGAGCCGTTCTTTCACGGTCACGACAATTACGACCAGCTCGTTAAAATTGCCAAGGTCCTTGGCACAGACGAACTGAATGCATACATCGAGAAGTATGGTATCCGACTTGATCCACAGTACGATGAGCTCCTGGGAAGGTTAGCGTTACCATTCGGGCGATTGGAAACGAGCTCAACGTTTGTTCAGGTATCCTCGGAAGCCATGGGCGAGATTTGTTACCTCGGAAAATCAGCGCTATGTCTCTAGCGAAGCGATAGACTTCTTAGACAAGTTACTGCGCTACGATCACCAAGAGCGGCTTACTGCTCGCGAAGCTCAAGCTCACCCATACTTTGGTTAGCGACCGGTTTGTTATCAACAACACTGTGCTCACATCCCGGTCAGATCCCGTGCGCAACGCGGCTGCTGCTGTCGCCGACGGCGAGAGCGAAGATTCGGGGGCATCCTCGGCGTGATCTATAACCTTCTAATATCTGCCAGCATGAATTACTGTCCTACATTGCATATAGATATTACGAATTTGACTTGCGGAATACCCGGTAAATGGCTATATGCTGACAGACATCTGTAATCCATACTCAGAACACCTACTACTTTGATGCTGGCACTTGTTACTTCTCTCCTTCCTCTATCTATCCCTGCGGCAAACGGTGCCTTCTCTAGGTGCTCGAAGCCCTGCCTCGATGCCAAATGCCAACAGGTGCTCCTCCCTTCAGAGAATTCGGCTTACCAAACCTCGTTCTTAGCAGTAGACCTAGCAAGGGTGTATGGCAGATAGATTGTGCTTTTAACGACGGAATCGAGATATCTGAGATCGTGCTACAGCGAGAACAAAATTCTTCCACTCGATGAGCCCGTAGCAGGACCGCGGCGCAGGAGTTATACTCTCGGCCACAGGGAAAAGATCAAAGAATAGAATGTATATACTAGTAGGGAGGTGTGCCACGTCGATGATGGCCCCAAGATGGGTGTAGACGTATAAATAAAGGTTTTTGTCCGAAACGCTCAGCTCTAAAGTGGTGGGTATCACTCACTTCGCCTAATGTATGCTATCAAGATCAGTTTTCGCCACGCATCTTAGGCACCGTTCAGTACTGGCCACGACACCGGCGTCGATCGTCGGTATCGCTGCGACAGTACGCTTGCTACGGGGTCATGGATGATTCCGCCAAGGACGCCGCGGCGACTGCGCTCGTCAGAACTGGATTAGCTGGTTCCGATGAGTCTTGACCGTTGTTTAAGCCCTTGTCCTTTGGGGGCGGAGGTGGTTCGGGGTCGTAATTCGGGTTTGTAGGCGTCCAAGCGAAGCGGCTGAGGCGGTCGTACAAATCACCGCCGACGCAACTAAACGAATACCAATCCGGGTGGGGAGATGGAATCATGGTCTGCGCCATTTCCTGCAGACGGACATAGATAGTGTAGGCAGAGTGTGCGTCATTGGCAGCATCTAAGGAGATACTTTAGAAAACCCAAGGACCGGTCCTTGCGCTCATGTCGCTTACAGTTTTGCTGGGCAAATGAAAGAGATATCTCCCAATTGCTCCGCTGAACCTTCCCTTTAGACAAGGTTGTCCCGTGGTAGGTTTGCAACAGTCTGGCCAAGCCGATGGGATTGGTATATCGCCCCTTCCATCGAGCGTTATCGACGGACCGAGCCATCAACGACAGATCGACGCAGTTACGAACGTGAAGCTTAAGATCCTTGTGGAGTTTTTTACAGTCGTCTGTATAGACGGAGTGGGCGATAACGTGGGCGTACAGATGAAAAGCGACTTACATTGAATGTTGACGCCAACCTTGATCCATTGTGAACCATTTAGCACTTCTCTAAGCTTGTACGGAATGTCTGAGAGGTGCACGGGAGTCAAAAAGTCATGATTGCGGTAGTATGAGTGCACACACATCTCATCCTGTGTATGTGGAGGAGCAGGACGCAGTCAGCCGCTGCGAGTTGTATGAGAGCGACGCGGTTCTCTGGTTGGTCCTTGACATAACAAGGTTTCCATTCGAGATCAAAACCGACAGGGCCATGTGGCAAGGTTGAAAGGAGCCAGTTCGCGATCTCGGGGTCGGTTATGTACGAGAACCTGCAAGAAGGGGAAATAGTGTTCCAGGAGTACAGCGGGTGGGTCTCCTGGTCTTTCCTAAGAGCACTCGTCAGGATGAAAAGGACTGGCGACGGGTGAATATTGCCTACGGCTTCGTGATAGCATTCTTGGAGGTCGACATCGTACTGACTGCTAGTATGTACCAGGCGGGCGAGGGGAGGCAGTGGGGAGCGAGGGTCGAGTTACCGAACGGGGGTGACGGTAAAAATAGGACGCGGACGGGCCGGTTCCTGGCGTAAGCTGGCAACCAAAATGAATGCATTTACCACGGATATAAATAGGAAATTCTTGCCAAGACCTTGATTTAAAAAAGAAAAAGAAAAAGCGGAGAGCGTGACATGGTGTCACGCTTCCTTCACCTCCTAATAAGCTTGAGTGGAGACTTGAGATGGGGATGCGACGGACGGGACGGGCTGGGCTGGGCTGGGATGGGATGGAGTGGAATATGAGCCAAGCAGGCGTGGCAGAGGCAGCTGATCTACCCTCAAATATAGATTGCACTCAGCTCAACTGCGGGCTCGGATGGTTTGAGCCTCGACTTTGGCTTGGCATTCTAATTTTGCGAGACGGTCGTGCTCAAAGATAGAACGTTGGACTTGGCTCTCCTACAAAAACTATGCCTGCCTCTCTTCACAGCCCCTGCTCCCCATCTCAACCATGCACGCCCCCTCTCAGTCCTCCCCAGACCTCAGCCGTCTCCTCGTCGCCTCGCGGAATATCATAGAACAGGTAAACTCCATTCACCCCTGTCGGACCCCCTCCCTCATACCTTCTTTCTCCACAGTCTCCACCTCCCAGTCTACGGGACATCCTCGGGGCCTACAAGGCAAAGGGTGACGGCGATAGAGATATGCTCTTGGCCATGCTCAACGCTAAAAGTGCTGAAGACCAGGTTCGTGTGGCCCACTCCCTCATCACTGTGTCTCCCTCAAATATCAAAATATAGCGACTCGCTGCCGTGGCTTCCTTGCACAGGACTCTTCTCGACTTGTCCTCTTTGGATCACGCAGCACCCTCCGCTTCTTCACAACCGCTTCTTTCCCCTTCGTCATATGATCGCAATTCGCGGTATGCTCCCTATCCTACCGACATACACGTCCCGCGCCATCCCCCCAGGGATTCCCAATACCGTCCTCAACTGTCGGCCAAGCGGCGTCGCTCTTCTCGCTCCCCCCCTTCTCATAGCGACGCCCGTCCTTCCTCTCGCGGCTTCCCCCCTTCTCCATACTCTTCGTCGCGAAGTGGCTCTGAAGAGTACTCTCCCCGCTCGAGGGCGTCTATGGCTATTGGCTCTTTACTCTCCTCGGGTCCTCCCAAGGATTCTGTATCAGATGACACCCAAAACTGCGATCGGTCCCGTATACCTAGTTGAGAAGCCACTCAGGCCCACCATTCCCCCCACTGACCATATCCTTCTGATTTATTTTGTTTTCATTCGTGTATTCTCCATTGTACAGTAGCTTCGTAGCCATATCATCCGTCACTTCATGCCACTCATAATAGACGCACCCTTCAGTTCTGAAACCATTTCAGTCCCAGTCAATCATCATTTTTGGCTTGGCGTGATGGCTTTCTGCCCAGCCAGCTTGGGGCGTGTTGGAAAATTCCTCAGCCCACACTAATGCACGTGTGGGGCAGTGTGTCCTATCTTTGCATCGCTGTAAGCCTGTGATGTCCTCACCTACGCTATACTGCATGTGTGCACTTGGGAGAGAATATTTGGCTGCATATGTGAGTCAGGGCATCTAATTCGCCGCTTGCGTGCACCTCTTGCCTTGCCACTGGGCTGAGAGTTTCTACCAACGAAGTGAGCTCTTTCCGGTTCTGCAACGTTAGATTAAACTCGTGGGGAACCGATCCGTGATTGCCAGGATATCACGTCTGAAAAAGTTCCCCTCCCCCCCTCTCTTTCCGTGGTTCTCCAATCATACGGACCCAGATCTCTTCTAACCGGATTTCCGAAGCTCGGCACCGACGTATCAAAGCCGGGTTCTTTAAAGAAACTGCTGCGCATCTCTTTTTCGTCTGCTTGACGTACCCAAGCAGAGTCATCGCGTTTGTCAGAGGTTACTAATAAGCCGGGCCTTACTTACCTCGAATCTTAATTGTAGAAACCAGATAAAACGCCGTAACACAGACACCGGTACTCGGGTAAAATCCCGGGAATGCGGTCACGTGATTCCCCCGTTGAGCCACCCGTACCATGTAATTCAGCATCATTTATCTTAATAGTGGCTCCAATGCCACCACGCTCAGAAAGCGACGACGAGTTTCCAAACGACTTTGACGGAATCGACTTTAGCGCAGTACCTGAACTTCAAGCCCAGCATCTTCCATTATCTCAAGCCGGACCGTCAACAACAACAACTCCTAGTCAGGTGGGCCGTGCGGGTACCACCACTTCGGACCAAAGAACCGGCGTCTCTGTGGCGCACGTTTCCGAGTCCAGGAGTACTATTCAGGAATCTTCTTCTTCGGACTCTTTCGATGAGTTGGACGTAGATCCGTACCTCCTCGCTGCATGCGACGAAATCGAGAATCGTGCCCTTCGGGGTCATCATACAAATACAGTTCCCGGACCGCCTCTTGCGAACGTGTCGCCTTTGGGCGATTTTGGCAAGGGGAAAAAACGTATGCACATGCGTACGCTGGCGCACGCATATTCTGGAGACTGACCATCAAACAAGGCTCCTTTGCTGAATTCGATTTCCGTTCACATCCTGTGGCCAAACCTCCCGTAGTAGCAACATTGGACACACCCAACTCCTACTCTGGTGAGAAATTGCAGACCATTCTTGAGGGATATGAAGACGAAATAACGTGTCCAATGTATGCTTTCACATCAGCTATGCAGATACGTTATTGATTTTACACCGCAGTTGTTGTGACATCCTGTATGAGGGCCATGCGTAACATGGGGACAGTCGTTGATGCCATTTTCCAGCGTTGCCGCGTTCATGTGTAACCCGTGCGGTCACACAACTTGTGGAGACTGTGGTTATGGATGGATAGCACGCAACGTGCGTATTTACACTCCCCCATCTCTCCTTCGCCTTTGCTCCATTTACTTTTCTTCAGAGATATTCCCCTACGTGTGCCGTATGCCGCTCAGAACTCATAAAATCGAAACCACTCCTTCCAAACTATGCCATCGACAATATTGTCAAACACCATGTCAGCGCTTTGGCGCAGAGCGGTCGGGCAGAGTGGCAGGAACGAGGTTATAAATTTATTGACTGGAAGAAGAGACTGGAGTAAGGCATCACTCTAGGGTACACTCCCCCTTGCTGAATCATTCGTTTCTAGTGCATGGAAGAAGCAGTATCCGGGTATACTGGCAGAAGAGAACGGTCGCGAGACACGAGGACGACGGCCTATCGATCACCGGCCTTACCCCGACGCGTACTACGAATCCCTCCGTCTTGCTTTGGAGAACTACAACCCCACACCACCACCACCCACTACTAATCGTCGGTCGAGGCGGAGAGACCGACGGCATCCCTAGCAGAGTAGGTAAAATGTTTAATAGCATCACTTTTTTGTCACTGGACTTCTGCCGCACACTATCGGGATTCTGACATTTATTTGTTGCAAACTACTATTATGCGACAAGCAATGCACAACGGACAGGTAATGCACAAGCACATTTTCTGCTCGTAACACGCATGATATTTACAGTATAATGTCACGGGCATGTTGCCAGAGGTCTATTCTATTAGATTCTGTGCTTTAGTAAAAGAGAAATACGTTGTGGTGACTTTCTAGCTTGGATGTTTTAAGGAGAGTGGTGTAAAACCCCCCATTTTTCCGGTATTTTGGCCCAGATCCCAGAGATCTGTTTGTGCACTAAACTTGAAATTTTCAGGGGAGCTCCATCATGTCGAGTTTGATGGTCTCACTTCATCAGATGGACGATTCATAGGGAAACTCGACAGTAATATTCAAGATACTGCGAGAACGTGACAAAGAATCAGGATAGGGGTGTCACGTATGTCGGCATATTCAGATTCCGCTGTGGCAAGCTCGTGCACTTTACCCTTGCTTACGTAATAGTATTCCGTGCGGAGTTTAAGTCTGTGTGTGCCGGCGGACCTGCCGCGTGTGACCAAGTGTGACAAAATTGTGCATTACCTATACTTTTAGACATGGCGTTTTCGGAGCTCATTCATTCACGCATTTTAGTGTAAGTTATCCAGCTTTTTTGCAGGAGCTTGTAGCCAAGACCTTGCCCCACCATATTGTCCAAGAACGAGCGCCATAAGTGTTGTTGTTGTGTAGTTGTTCGAAGTTTTGTAAAAATTGTGCATTGCTTGTCGCATGATAGTAATTGATTCCTCATATCTGTGTCACTAAATTGGTACCGTGCGGTGTACCAGTATTTTTGTCTTCGTCACACGGCGTTCGTGTTTCAACCCTGAGCTATGCCAAAACATGCTGGCCCTGATCCAGGAATACTGATCATAGTGGAGTAAGCCATGACCGCCGCACCCCTCGTAATGCTGCATGTCCCAAAAAAGATGTGGGTGCATCCAATATTTGACATACACAGGACACAGCTCTCCGCCGATTGCAAAGCCATCTTCATCGCGCGAAAATATCCATTCAAACTACGCGGCGCGTGAAATCACGGAGCGGCAAGGGAACCCATGTCAACGGTGTGGAAAATGAAAGCAATGATCGCAAGTTACAGTATCACGATGTTGATCCTGGGCGAGAGCTCCGTACTTCCGGATGGGCGATCTCAGAGCATGCAAATTTAACACGTCCTGAGAGTGTGAAAACACGCCACATCCTGGGAATGACGCCGAAAGAAGCATACAGGGCACGGCAGGAAGAGATATTGTATGTACGTAGGAGAACACACCAGAAGCCGGAGAAGCCATCCCCTATTCAGGAATGGACGCGGCATAACTCAGTTGATCGGTGATCGTGAGAGTGAACCCCACCGTTATTCAAACATTCCGGCAGTCGTGAAAGCCAATGAGCAGGGCTTGATAAGAGCAATGCCTGCCTGCCCGCCTGCCTTCGTAATTGACGGTACGATGTAACCGCATACCGCCGCGGATGAGACCGCAATCTTCTGGACACCACAGAAAATGACACCCGGCGTACTTCTAAATCAGCGACTTACACTTGCAATAGACTTCTGAGAAGGTTTTCTTCACTAATAGAATACTCCTTTGACAGTCGATACTAATCTGCGAGCTGGATTTGGAGTAAGCTCGGAATATCTCTCACCCGGCGCGCTGAGAATCAGTGAATGTTGATCAACATCGCAGTCACCTGAGTATCAGATCCAAGTATGTACCTGGAATCCTGGCATGACTGTGGCGTGCAGGACCGATACGTGGTGCGCTGAAACGTCGGTGGAAAGGCTCTTGGCAAGGAAAGTATCAATATGGTGTTATTGCCGCTCGGCAAAGTTGTGTCAATCATCCAACCACCATCGCTAAAATCGTCTGTTCCTTGAGACATAAACTTCATACATACATCGTGAGGTGGTTTCAGTCGATCAGTCGATCAGACATTTAGCCCAGCTCATGTAGCAGAGCCATCATATCTCCGATAGAAACGGATCCCAGGTGTTGGAATCTGGACAAACTGCCTTGTTTGAAACGTGAGAAACCCAGGCAGCTGCACTGCCCATTCATCCCTGTGATTGTGATTATCTCGTCCTGGATGGTACTAGCCAAAATCTGACTTCTTGCAGCATTCCTGGGAATGAGGCCGATAGGCGGATATGGACTGTTCGCGCTTGGAAGGGGAGAGTGTGGAACCTCATGTTCAGGGACGCATAATGCGCATACTGTACTGGACGACTGGTTCCATCCGACAGAGGCGGGGGGGCGACATACTTTTCATAACTTACGTCCAAATATCTCCTGCAACAGCTGAAGTGTCTCACTCGCAGGGTATAGCTACGAAATCGATTGCCTGGTAAGGGCCCGAGCCACCCTGACTGAGAAAACGTTCGTCGAGCCCGTGGTCGGATTTGTCCCGCGTTGGATTGGTTCATAGTACGGTAAGAATTGCGGGAGTATTACTAGAGAAGACATTGTAGACATTGAAATGGTGCTCAGTCATCCTCGTGCGCGTTGCCACTACAAAAGTGCCGACCACTACCCTGAATATTTCCGCCGTGACCGGTTGATACTGACCGCGAAATGATGCAGTCGAGGATTTCGTCCGACAGGTCGTACCCAGAGGTCCGAATTACAGTGGCGTAGACGGCTACAAGATAATGTCAGCGCTCAGGAGCTAGAATAAGCACCACAAGAAACACCGTCTTCGATTTTTGCCAGCGACTCTGTGGCGACGGCCTGCTTCTTGCGAACTTCTTTCACATGTGGGGCGCACTTTTCAAGTTCTGGAAAACTAATGGATCACGAAAATTTAAGCTCGCAGCCTCTGAATTACTCGCCAGTCTTGCATTCTCGGACGATAACACAAATTTTTCGTGCCCGATCGCGTCCACCCTTGCGCGCAATACCAGATATCGCTAGTCTCATGAGTTCCCCCGTCAGATCCGATAGACCGCAGAGGTAGTCTTCCAGTGGAAG
Organism: Pisolithus thermaeus; assembly: GCA_024663475.1. Taxonomy (NCBI): domain Eukaryota; kingdom Fungi; phylum Basidiomycota; class Agaricomycetes; order Boletales; family Pisolithaceae; genus Pisolithus; species Pisolithus thermaeus. The sequence continues at coordinate 13,188 of JANFAF010000219.1, forward strand.
AGGAAAGAACTGAAGTAGTGAGGGCATGTTCACGGCATTAAGACGAACGCATACAGGAACACCGTTCTCGTCTGATAGCTCCTGCTGAACCTGGTTGAAGGACACCAGGGTGGAGTGCCCAAGGTACCAAGCGAAGCTAGTTGCCTCCACGTACCTAGTCGACAAGAGTAATTTCAGCAAAAAACGAATGAGATCGACAGACATTTTACTCCTGTAAACTTGGGGAAATGGCTCGATGGTGACGCCAGAACAAGTCACCCTGGAGTTCGACCTTTATCTTAGCGTATACGGCTTGGACCTCGCGTAGCTTCGCCATCCCTGACTCAGACGCCCTCTTAGACTGCGCACTGGCGTCTTGGGCATCTTCATTCATGATACGATGGAGGAGGAAAATGACCTTCTTAGAAAGACCGGTGATGTCGCGACTTGCCTGGATGACCAGGTGCTGAGCAGTGAAAAGCCCGTAGGTTCTGTCCATGAAGTACCTTAACGAGAAACTCCCTTCTATCATTTTGAGCGTCGAATTCTTTCTTGAACTCGTCAAACATGTCCTGCACGACTCGCACGTCGGTGACCATGGTTCCGTCCCCTGAGTCCGAGCTGGTGACCCTTGGGGATTGTGACGCAGATCGGTATGTTGCAGCGTGACCGTGACTAGCTGGTGTTTATTTTATTTTACTCTACTTTATTACCAGCGCTGTCATCTTCCTCATGGCATTCGCTCCCAAAGCTGGCTGTCCCATGTGTGGGACGGTCGCCAACGCGGCCATGGGTGTGCAGACTGCGCGCTCTTCGACGTCGCATCCAAATGTGCATGTGAGCCCGGATGTGCTTTGGAGAGATGACAATTTCACTGCGTACCGGGAAAGCGTGAATCCTGTGTCGAGCAAGGGTCACATAATAATAGCGTTCAAGTAAGTTTTAAACGCGTAGGGTTCCTCCCGATCTAGCGAGGTTGTGCATCGGCTCATAAGTGTACACGGTTGGGTTGCGACCGCTCCGATGACGCAGCTTGCATGTCCCGTCTCTATACACGGTGGTATGTGCCGCGCAGTAACTTGCACTTACTTTAGAGCATCTGACCCTGTACTCAGTCATCGAGTGACCTTCCACTCTTAGTAACCCTTAGGGATCTTGCCAAACGCCTCCTCTCCTCCATTTCTTCTCCAACACCTCCAGGACCGGGACGCACGCCCCCCATTCCCGCACGAAAGGACGACCATTTTCGCGTCGGGTTCATAACGCCACCTTTCAGAGACAGTAAAATTCCCATCACGGACCACCTGCACGCGCACGCCTACGTTGCTCCCGCAGATCAGCTTGGCTGGTGGAGAGGTGTCGCGTATAGCTCACTAGCCTGGTACGCCATCGACGATCTAATTGCGGAAATTCGGTTTGCTGCCCTTTATTTCTGGTACTTTGCCCACCATTGATAGGCTTGGTTGTTCCTTTCATCAGCGAATCTGTTTCCAATAACCGCGTCAAGTCGGGATACGAAGGTCGCACGAATGCCCCAATAGATTCTGTACCCGAGGCCGGGGCGAGGACAGGCTTTGCGAACGGTAATGAACATACCATTCCCAGCATCGCCACTTGCGACACAGAACTTGGCTAAGACACTGGGGATTGTGAACGTTCTAGTCCAAGTAACGCGCCTTACATTGCCAAGGATACAGTTACTCTATTTTCCTTTTTCCACTTGACCATATACCTACGTACTTATATCCAAACAATTCACGTCAATTATTCCAGCATGCCTAGGCATCTGAAGGACGCAGTCAGGGTCACCGAGGTTACCGAGAAGTCAACCATGACTCACAATACGACGATCCAGTTAACAGAGTTGAAAGTGCAGCCAGTTGATCTTCGGTAAAGCGGCGGGAGTCCTCGTGCCAGGTATCTTGGTGAGTCTTCCTAAAGTTACTCGCGCACCTGTGGATGGTCGTCGAGATCGGGATCTACAGAAATGAGTCAGATTTCACGAGGGAACCCATTGCATGTGATACAAACAGGGTCATGCGCATGCTCTATCATCACGGTCGTCAAGAGTTCCGGCATCCACTTTTCGATAGTGTACGGAAAGCTGTCGACCAGCGCGCATATGCCTATAATAGCTGCGTGGCGTTGTCGTAGAGCAAGGTTGTATAGCGGCGAGTCGCGGTTAGGCAAATGGCTCTTCCTCGCCAGTTTTACGAATCGGTCCTATGGCCAAACTCAATATTACAAAAACAGAAAGACTTATCATCACCTACTTTCAATTTCAACACACTGCGTCTTGGAGACAACCTAAGTATCCCAGAAAGCGTCCTGCAGACGTTTAATCCTGACCTGTTAGTTAAGCAAGCCTCTTGACTTACGTTCCAGCCATCTCTCGTACTTCAACCACGTCGTCATCAAGACATTTACACAAGACCTGGGTACCGATGAACAGGTTCACCTGTGGTTACGAAATAAGTACTCACATCCAGAATTTCGACCACCTTCTCCTCGTTGATGAGGGGCAATTGCCGGAAGTACAAAACTGTCAAAATAACTGTTAAGAATGTCTTCGAGTAGGACAAGGTCATACGAACCTTGCAGAATAGGCAACGCTTTCAATCGGACTTTCCAGGACTATTGCGACGGCGTGAGGATAGAACCGTGAACATACCGGAGGACGTACCGGCGAAATCTGTATGGCAGCGAAAATGGCATCTAGAAGCGGGGAGATCAATGGGCGCGGTGGAATAACGCCACACATGCGAAAGAGTAGGACGCTGGCTCGCCGAGCCAATTCCTCGTGATCACTGACTAACCGGGCAGAACGATGAGGACCACTTCCACAGATATGAGAAACAGTATATTTACTTTCGGTAAAACGGAAGATTTCAGGCTAACAACAGTAGTCAGTAGCAGTGTGAGGTGAGAGCCAGTTACTCACAAGCAACGGGAGTATATAGTCAAATGCTGACATGGCTTCCGTATCGTGTAGAGATTGATATAACCAACGACAGACTGTCACCCCCACCCTACATTACGGAGCTTAGCTTGCCGACGAGGTTCACGGGAACAAGGTTACCTATCATAGGTCGACTGGAAAGCGCGCACTCCTGGTAGGCGCTCTTCACGCCACGTCTTCAAATTCTCGACCAACTCTGCTACCCGTTGGGTATGGTATGTACCGCGTATACCCATAACATCGTGGTCCAAAGGAAGTGTCCGGCATTCTCTAACAAAGGTTTCGACATCGGCCGACGAAGGTCGAGGACGCCACTACATGCCGTATTAGTAGTTGGGGTTGACCAGAGGAGCGAAACAAAACCTTTATGCCTCCGCACATGGACATAAGTTCAGCGACGTATGCCCGTACCTATTCAACTATGAGCAAATAGCCCGCAGACAATGACAGTTCCTCACATCATCATGTTCGCTATTCACTTCCGGCCAGAGGCGTTCTAAGACACGGTCCGCCCAAGGTACGAACTTCCATCCCATCCCAGTGTAGAATGCACGAAACAGCGACAAGACCTTTACAGAGTCGATTGCTGACTGACCGTTGAGGTCTATCTTGCCAAGTAAATCCATTACATGGTTTACAAGCGCGATCACGCGTCGGGGGTCTTTGTGATGGAACATGTACTAGAGAGAATGTCAGAAACTGACTGCACCAGAAGCAGAATACAGGATTACATCTAAGAATGTTGACCAGACTCCGACGTTCTCGGTCTTCATGGTGTGGTTGAGCGTCTTATGCGTATGGGGCTTGGCCCAGTCCCAAACCCGCTCTTGTTCCTCCAGACTCCAGTGTTTTGAACCTGGTTTCGGTCGAATCGTCATTTCGACGGTTACAACAGTGTTTATCCTCACCGTTGAGTACGCCCGCCAGCAATTCTGCAGCTGCACGTTGCTTGTTCTTATCTGAATCAGCCAATAACTCCTCCACCTTCGGTTTCACGACGTCGCAGATTTCACTTCCCAGAAGTTGGACTACACGAGAATCAGTGAAACCGACGCGGAAGAAACAGTGATACTCACATATGGACTTGACACAAGAGATATGGTCTTGTACAACTGTACTCTCCTGAGTTTCCTCTGCGAAGTAACCAGAAACTTTCTCCCAAAAGTCGGCATCTAAGGCCATCTCGCGCACACAGGCAATTGCGTCTTTACTTTCGTGCTCCCACTGGAAAGTCGGCGCATGGCGTTGCGGTGATCTATAGGCAGTGCGAGTCTCACGGCAGGCGAGCCACCCTTCCAGCATATCATCAAAGTAAAGGCTGTTGCGCTTAGAACACTGCTTAACAGAGAAAAATCGCCTACCTTTGTGGGGAGAGATATTCAGATGGTGTGACTGGCTTTCCTGCAAAATAAGCGTCGAAGATTTCGTCCGTGCTGGCTTCACAGTCATTGACGGGCCATTCGACTTTGAGCGGGGTAGAGGGGTTGGTCAGGGCAAGGGAAGCAGGATCCGGGCAGTAAGTTCTGAGCTTGATGTATCGAAGAGCCTTCATGACTGCACGTTGCGCATACTACAATAACATTTAAGATTGAAAGCGAAGCCACAGTCGACGCTTCACTCACGTAACGCTGTATTGCGTCAGACGACCTGAGAGAAATGGTGACAGGAGGACAGACATACCATGCTTGGATTGCTATCATACAGTTTCTCGAGGAAAAACTGAAGATGGTCGCGAGCTATGGGCAGATCTCTTCTGATGAGCGACCGAAGTACACGAGTGGCTGCAATTGCGTAGCGCCAGTGAGTATCTGCATCACTGGCCACTTCTAGCACCGCGCTGATCTAAGAACAAATGAATCGATTCCCTTCCCACAAAACGTATGCATACCGTCTCGTTCGTGGCGTTGTCGATATGTTCGGTCCGTTCGACACGTTTTGCTCTGGCCATAGTGACTATTGGATCTTCATGGAGGCCCGGGCCCACACATCCTTTCAACTTCCGATTTGCATAGGCAAGCGCCGCATTTTCAACCTGGAATACAAGATGGCAGGGTTCTAACAAACGGGAAGCGGCTGTGGTACTGTAAGTACCAAGCATGCCTTTCTTCAGTGTCGCTTACTGTTCTCGGCTACACTTGCAACGCAATTTTGTATTGATAGCTGGTCGGGACAATGAGTAACATGTCGGAGGGTATAGTCAATATGGCACCTTCTCGTTGTGGTGGCAGCCAAGTAGGGTAGCGATAAATTGAGTAGCTAGCGTAGGCTCTGGAGGAGTTCTGTTAGAGATCAAACGTTCCAAAATGGCTTCACCCTACCCGATATTGCGAAACGGCCTGCAGGAACCAGTTAGAACACCAGGACTCACGATTTAGGTAAATACCGACCTATGGCAGAGATGTTCAATGTCCATAGTGCTCCCTTCATACGATCGTCTTCTGTACCTGGCAGCAGCGCCTTGTACAGTTTTGGAAGCGCACGAATTCTCAGACCATCGTACACCTCAATGTGAGGAACGTCAGTATCGTGAAAAATGCTCGCCATTCAAACGCACCGAGGTCAGTGACTCGAGAAGTGCTTGGCTGGATCTGTAGCCATTATTAGGGTAACTGACACTTGATCAACATTGGTACCTACTGCCGCACTGCAAGACAAGTTAGGGTTTGTTCTCTGACATATAGAAATAGACTTACCAGAGGGATAGTGCCACATGCACCATTCCACCACGTCATCGAGCAAACAGTCTTCAAGCGGTCCTCGCGCACGCTCGATGGAGTTCCAGTGAAGTCGAGTTGTATGGTAGAACCTGTGGTAGTTTAAGCATCTTTCGCTTGCTGCAGCCGGGAACTTACCGCGCACGGCGCACAAGGACGGCGCGAGGCCATACTTTCTGACCCGCGTAATAACGAGCAACACTGACTTCCGACGAGTACTGCTCTGCGTTAACGTAGTACCTAGGGCAAACTCAGTATACGCAAACTCTCGGTAAACCATATTGACGGACCCATCCCGACTGTCTCCGTACTCCAGCAAATAGACATGGATAGAAGCAATCTGGGCATTTTTTTTTTAAGTTAATGAAAATGCCGCTGAAAAGGATATTACCAGCATCTGAACAGCATCCACTGTATTCTCTTCCCATTGATCCCGCAATGTCAGAGACGCTTGATGCAGAAACTCCCCGAATCGGCGCTTAAGGTCGGTTATGTATCGATAGCGCTCGTCTCTAGGATCCGTAAGACAAAACCCGGAAGTCAGGGAGTCGACTGGTGCAATCATCTCCGGTATTTCATTGCTGCTGGGGTGAGGAACATGGCTAATTTCTAAGGTTACTCGACTCACATAATGTCACTAGTGTCGAGCATTGCTCTTCGGATCTCGGGTGAGATGTACTCTTTGTAAAGGGTAGGTATTCCTGAGAAGGCTTGTCGCACAAAACACAGGTATCTAAAGGTAAGGGTTTGAATCCAATCCGCACCAGCTGGTCAAGTGGACTTACCGACAAAAATCATTTCGCCAAACGGCATCGCGTATGTCTGTAAGGCAGAAGTAAAGCGAACCATAAACGTATATCCCAACATTGATGTACCTGCACTTAGAAGTTGGTTGAGCTTGTCCAGGCAAGGCTCGACCATTTCCCTGAATATCTGCAGTGCAAAGTCGATTTCTTCCGCGTTTGGGACATGCCATGTAATCTGTTTAGTTTCAATTAGATTAGAGCAAAATCTAGACAGAAATAAGTGTACCTTCAAATCTTCTGGCTTGTAAAGCTTTCCCCAGTAAAGATAGTGTTTCCGTTGGAACTCTGAAAGAGAGAACAATATATTACGAGAAAGGGTCTCAGCATACGGGGGTCCTACATACCAGGGCTGTCCCATACGTCGGGATTCACAAATTTGTTTTCGGTTGGGTAAGTATGAGTGAGCGTGATTAAAGCGCTGGACAACAATTTTGCACTCCACGAGAAGCCGCGCTTTGAAAATGTCTTGTCCCTAAGTAGACTCAATAGCGAGAGAAATCGTTCTCTGTATTTCAACAACTATCCCGCAAGGTCAGCGAACGCCAAGGAACACGTTCAATGCACACACCAATTTGCCATCGCTAGCCAGGAGCTGTCAGTCACAAGCAATTTAAGCGAAATTGGACACTCACTTGTAGACAGTCCCGCGAAGGATAGCGAGACCTTATAAGATGCTAAGATGTGTCAAGTTCGACGAGCCATGCTGCACTCACTCCAGTGTAATGTAGCGTCCGATGGAAGCGGGGTAGAGCTTGATGTCGTTCGAACGGAACTGGCCCCGTGCTCAATTTCTGCGCGAATCGATGCTTCGCAAAAAGGGAAGAACTTGGCCAGGGTCTTCTCCGGGTTGGCATTGGCGACACACTCCACGAGTTGATGGATGGCTCGGACGGCGTTGGATCGAACGTTTGTACTGGCGTAATCAAATATCATGTCGAGAACAAGGTCGAATAGGGAATCAGACAAGTGGACACATATTTGACTGCACGCCCCCGTTACCGCATCAACAAGCTGGACTATCAGACGTCACGTCAGTGTAAAGCGAGCTTGGATGCACCAAAAGCCTCACCTTCAGCCACACCGCCGGCAGTGCCATTAGCGCCTTCGTCAGGGAGGTTTTCGAGTAGTTGGATTACCCTTCTAATGAAGCTAGCAATCCATGTAGCAAAGCTCCCAGTGGTGTCCCTGAGCAAAATGTCTTCATCTGCAGGTGATAACTCGTCAATTTCTTCCGTGTCACTGGTATCTTCCCTTATAGTGATCCCAGGTGCATCAGGGACAACGTCATCCCCAGCGTCGTCCTCCAAAGATGTGACGTCGTGGAACATGACATACTGTGATACTTCAGACAAAAATGCAGTCGTGCACATCTAGACGACGTCACAACTGAATACATCACGCCCAGGAGGCAAGAGAGACGTACTGTCTTCGTTGGATCATTCTAACGCGAAAGAGCGTATTTAGTCAGATTGCCTTTGCCAAAAATCTGTTGCTTACCAGGTCGATTCCAGGAATAAGTAGCTGTAGTATAGTGAGGAGATGCTTAGCTCCAGGGTAGTAGATTTCTCGCGAATATATTGCAGGTGCTATGGCGCTGAGGGCTTTGATAACCGACAACGTCCGCTGGGTCTGACGCAAGCTGAACTCTCTGGATAACCTCGGAGGTCTGTACGTACCTCTACCAGAGCGTCTAAAGATGGAATAGCCCGTTCGACAATAGGCTGGAATATGAGGCTCGGCTCCATGGTAGACATGGATTTCAGACAACTCTGGACGTTAGAAACTGTAGTGGAATCTTGAGAAAACATGGCAAGCAGGACAACCGTGCGGATGCTCTTCACGAGTTCGCGCCTCATCTCACGCGTCAAACGGCGATTCTGAGATGCATGTAAAGCGAATCCGAGGGATCATGTGAAGACCGACTTACTGGTGGTGTTTTACAGTCATCCTGCCGTTCTTCGTGCCACCCTGGAAGACACCATTGAAAGGATAGCTTCAGGCATGGGTGATGCGACTCACTTTTGTTGAATTCGTAAACAAGATACTTTAGGAACGCGGTGAGCTATCGAAGTAACCATGAGCTCAACAATCAACAGTTGCACGTGACAAAGTAGAATAACATACATCCGCAGTCCAGGAACCGGAGTTTGTCGGGTGAAAGAAGTGCTCTGTGGATGCAACCAGACGAGCAAGGGAATCAAGTGCTTTGGAACCTCCAAGGTAGGTTTTCTGTGGCGGAATCCAACTGTGGAAAAAGCCCGTAACGTAGTCTCCTACGGAGCCGTGGGGATCCTGGGGAGTGCTAACCCCGGACGCCATAGGAGTATATAATGGTGTAGGAGCATTTGAGGCAGGGGATGGGGTACCATCTTGTGTCATAGAGTAGACAATTATCCGAGCAAGGGAAGCTATCGGATGGTCGGTCCACAGATTACTGAGAAAGTCAAGAACGCTTACGAATCCGCCAGCCAGCTTTAGGCAAGCGACTTATCTCGAAGCTCGAAGAAGTGTCCGCCGAGGGTCCGGTCGTCAGGGATCCAGCATCCTTTAGCGGAATCTCTGTAGGCACGAGCTCAGGTCAGTTGACCAGGCCCTGAGTTTCGACAACTGCTTACCCATCGAAGCAAGACACTTGCACATGATAAAATTCCACTCATGCTCAGTAAATATTCCAACGTCCTTGTACAGACCAGACCACTTCGGCGAAGTGGGGAGATCATCGTGACCCCAACGGGGTCTATCTTCACCCTCAGACCGCTCATCATCTGGTATACTCTCTACTTTAGCAGGATCACTGACAGTCGGATCCACGTGCATTTCTGCGAGCATGGACAGGAATTCCAGCATTCGCTCATCAAACATGTACGAGTTGATGGATTCCCACAAACGTGTAAGCATTGGAAGATACGTTTGGGGATGTGTCAAAGGAAGGAACGTTAGAAGATAGTATTGAGACGTGAGAATGCTCTAACAAAACGTTGAGCGGTCACGAACCATGCCTCGATACAGTTAACTCACATCAAGATTTGTACCATTAATGCCCGGTACGAAGGTAGCCAGCATGTCGTTAACAGCGGCAGGGTGGAAAAACCGACGGACTGTTTCGGCGATATGGCCCATATACCACGACAGCTGACTGACCACATCTTTCAATAAGAGAGCTTAGAAAAAAAAAAGGAGGCCAGTACTAACCTGTACTCAAACTGTCGACGAGTCAAGAACAAGTCCTTTCTGAGAGTGTCATAAAACGACTTCCATGGAAGCCGCATGTCCTCCACGGACAACTTCTTCTTAGACCTGGTCAAGTTTGATAGGCCATCCGCGCAAATGGCAATTATTTGCGTGGACATTCCTGGAGTCACGCAGATTTCAAAGTACAACTTCGTCAAGAGTATCCTCTTCTCTTTCGGGATTGGATATTTCAACGTGCTCCAGCTAATACGCAACACATGAAGCCTCACCAGCGCCTAGATACTGGAATAACTTACTAGCTAAGCATGCTGTCCCACTGGACCAAACCCGGTTCGTAATCTTTTGCTTCGACACATTGTGTTATGCGTAGCAAGACGAAGTCCAGCATCTGCAGCATCTGTGCATATGACTCGATCGTGTACGGTAACGAAAGCGCATATTGCTTGAGTTTCTTCATATACCTGTCTGTGTCGTCCTCAATGTCTTCCGGTAGTTGTGGCTCATATTCGGGTTTCCGGTTACTGAGTGTCAACTTGGATATATCGGGGACGGTCATGGCGCCGCTGGTAAATGGGAAGACAGTTTTCAGGTCGAAGTCGCAAGACGTGAGTGTGTAACAAGCAATAGGCGCAACGCTTGGAGCGCTTGCGTAGTACTCGTTATGTAAGACGTGACCACCACGGCCAACGCTCGATTCAGTGGTAAGTAAAATATCAATACCGATCGGTAAAAGCATCAGTCCGCGGCTGCGTCAAAGGCAGCATCCTGTATCTCCTTGATGGCCTTCTCCCTCACCATCTCCCACACGACGTCGCGCTGGGAGCGAGCGTCTCCCAAACTTTCTCTTATCTCCTCCAGTCTTTCCGCATACTCTCGTCCATCATCCTGCAGCTCTCGTAGCGTTGCTAGCGCCTTTTCCAAGTTGTCTTGTTGCACCCCGGGTGAAGCAAATCGAGATGGATCGAGTACAGGCGTGTCGCTCTCGCGATACGGCATCAAGAACAACTTGTGGGCATTGGGAACTGGGTCCGGCGCGCGTACAAACCCGCGGTCCAACCCCTCGTCTACGTTGCCGTCCGCGTCCTCTCGTTTCGGTACGACCACCTCATCTTCTTGAGGATCACTGTCAGGATGATCGTTTATCACCTGCCAGAGTCTTCCTAGCGCCCGCTTCATCACAGCCTCGCCCTCGATGAGCCTATTGGTTGCATGTTCGAGTTCGTTGAGTAAACTCGATCGGAACGAGTGTGTCACGGATCTATCCATTACGAACGATGTAAAACTCAGGTGTTGTGCCACTGGAGGCGGGTAGGGGGCAACTAGGGGTGGCGACGGCGAGCGAAGGTGGGGAAGGCAAAGGGGTGATGGTGAACGCCGTTCTGGGGGTAACAAAGATCGTATACGTTGTCGTGCCCTGTCTTCTGCCTACGTACTGTCCCATGAGTGGCTGCCAATGAATACGGCTCAGATTCTGACCTCCCACTCGTCTATACCGGGTCCCCAGGATGCGATTTTACCCCTGCGCACCCATCTGGATCCTTTCACTGTTTTCTTTCCCCAATTTCCCCCGGCCACGCTGGTATTCAACGATTCTGTGTCAGAGTCAAAGCCCTGAGAGGGGTAATACCACGCATTGTGGTCGCTCAGGACCAAAGGACTGAACAAGGTCAGCTAGTTGGACATGCGACCTATGGGCAGAGACAGCGGCATACTTTGAGTCCTCCAACATGTTCAGTGCTTTTTTGAGGTGTCGTACGGGTAGAAGTGGCGAGTACTAGAGTCTGAGTACCGAGTGCCCGGCAAACCCCGAATCCCGGCTCCCCCGTGCACGGTAAAATACTGTCTACAGATAGCATTGTTCCTTCCTTACGACGCACACAGAACGCCCAAAAACCTCTCACGAACACAGTTTAGTCTATGATCCAACCACTTCACAGCGTGCATCACCGGATACCACATCGTCGCGGACGGCGGCACCCGCTTTTCGTGCAACACTCTTCTGTTTAAAGCTTTCCATGCCTTTAAGTCCCCACTTGTCCATCATCGTTTTATCCTATCGTAGGTAAGCCATAGTGTCCACAGCGGAAGTAAGCGAGATTGTAAAACTTACCACATCCCAAGGAGAACCTAACATGAAATTACTTTGAGCCAATGAACCCTAGGGGTAGGCGAGACATACTCACATGGTGTCGTCAACATCTGTTCTCCAGTAAAAACAGCATTGGCACCAGCCATGAAACACATCATCTGCTCTGCTTCGGACAGTGTATTTCTACCTGCAGCCAATCTAATAATTGTTTCAGGAAGAACGACGCGCGCAGTGGCGATTGTGCGGACAAGGGTGTCATGAGGTACTCTCTGTTCCGTTGGTCAGAACAGACGGACCACGCTCACTTTCCGAAACGGACCTCGTTCCCTTCCAGGGGAGTCCCTGGTATTGGCACCAACGCGTTCACAGGGAATGATTCTGGATGTTCGGGCATACTAAAAGTAAAACGTGTAACGATATACGTAAAGAAGTTGTGAGCTTCACGTACCGTGCTACTTCATAGATGAGTCCTATCCGATCACGATCCGATTCTCCGAGGCCGAGAATACCGCCGGAACAGACGCTGATTCCGGCGTCACGCACGGCTTGGATGGTTCCGAGGCGATCATCGTAAGAACGCGATGTAATGACCTGGAGAGAAACCAACTGCTGTCAGTCGGGGGTACATTATTACGAGCGTACTGAAGAAAAACCTGCGGATAGAACTCCCGCGATGTGTCCAAGTTGTGGTTGTATGCCGTCAAACCGCTGACGGAGATGTGAGGCCACTCCGAATCCCAATGCGAAAAGAACCTTACGCTTCTTTGAGTTGTCGAGCTTGTTCGGGTGTCAGCATCCCCAACGTTGTACACACTTCCATGCCCATCGCCCGGACCTCTCGGACCATTTCTAGAATTCGTGCAAAACCCCGCTTGCGACCTCCTACATCCCTCCATGCAGCACCCATGCAAAACCGCGTACTACCGTTCGCCTTGGCCTTCCGAGCTGCCTCGAGAACGGGACCGACCTCGAGGAGGGGAGATGCCTTGGTTGGAGTGGAGTACCGAGATGACTGCGAGCAGTAAGAGCCTGGAGAGCATCGTTAAGCGTGCCAAGCGCACGGTGGGACGAGACCGAGCACTGGACTCACAATCCTCAGAGCAACCCCCAGCTTTGGAAGAAGGTTAGCTGCGATGGAGAAAGGGGACAAAATGGACACACTCTTGATGTTCATCAAGGTGCAGAGCTGGATCTTGCTCGGGTCATGGTGTCGGCGATGCACTGTACTAGCTTGGTAGACGAGGTCTAACAAAGGACTATCGTAAATCTTTTGAATTTCGCCGCGGGTCCAGTCATGTCTCGTTGAAGCACTGTCGGGAGCGACTGTAGCAAGGAGCCGGCTCGACCTTAGGATAATCGAAGGCCGAACAACCGCGTGGAGCAGCACTTGCGACATGGTGAACGAATGAATGCAAGACGGGTTATGTTCTCGAGCAAGGCTCTGGGGTTGTTCGATCGGAGATACGGACGGACAGCGATCACTGCGGGGATAGCCCACTCACAGTCTGTCGGTGTTCGTGACAGGGTCTGATGCAGACGGCCGAGCGATGAAAGGCCGTATTGGATCCGAGTCCACGACGTAATTATACCAAGAGGTCCGAAGCACGCATAGCAAAGTTCTGTCGGTTATTACAACAAGTCTATGATACCCTGAGGTGCACAAGCACGGAAAGCAAGCGAGAAAAAAGGAAGGGAAAGAAATACGCGCAATACGGAAAGATGCTACACACCCGAGCGGAATCTGCATAACGAGAGGAGGGCGGACGACAAAGGGTGAAATGCAATATCGGTGCGGTGATATAACGTTAAACGGGAAATGCTAAGATATAGAAGAGGGTCCGATAGTTCAGGAAACGTCGACTTTTCGTGCATGAGTGGCGTAGTGGTGTCATGAAGTAACCAAAGGAGAGTGGACAATCTTTACGCTCTACGCCAGTTCGAAGTGGGTAAGGTCGGTGCAGTCTTTCCCTTGGTGGGTGGAGCGCCAAGCATGACCCCGCCAGTAAGCACAGTGGTCTTCCCACCGTCATACGGAGTCACTTCATTCTTCGACGTATCCACGAATACCCGCGCCTGTCTAGCTTTCTCTCTGCGAGAAAGCTGAGAGGATGTGGAAGAGTAGCACGATCTGGAACCATGGGAGTCCGTTCGTGCGCTGGAAGAATAAGACAGGCATGAACTAGAGTTTGATGAGCGAGAGCTGGAGCGCGAATCGGTGGATATCGCCGAGAGCGGTGACTCGGAGCGCACAGGAGTGGGGAAATGATCGATGACCGGAGTTGTCCACGTCGGAGCACTGACTTCATCCGCAATCATGGCAAACAATTCGTCATCCTCCGCACTGTCACCTTCCAAAAGCTGCTGAGCGAGCGTCTTGCACTGAGCAGGGTAATTGATGCCAGCCCCGCTTACGAGAGAAAGGTCAGAGAGGGCAGTTAGGTCCGCGGCGTGTTCCTCGGACCAGAGATTGACGAGCCTCGAGTCCTTGCCGAAGCGAACTGAGATACATCCAGGGTCGACGAATAAATCGAATTCGCGACCACCCAGGGAGGCAATCCAGTCGAACCACTGGACACCAGTCGCTAGGCATGCAGAATAGATCGCCCGTGGGGGCAGGCATGCAGGAGTGAGCGTGAGACACCGACGGCCGGAGCCGCGAAGCGGGTCCTCGGGCACCCAAGAGGATGCGAAAAGAGCGGTGAGGTTAGCCTCGAGGACAAGCTGGAGTCTGATGACGGTCGTAGCTGGGTAGGAGAGGCTGAGAGGACGAGTAAGATAAGCAATAGCCTGTGCGACTGTTACAGAGAGGCTGGTAGCAGAGGATGCCATGACGTGCGCTGGGTCTAAGGGAGGGTGTGGCGGGACGTGCAGAGTATATGAACGAAGAGAGAAAAGACGAAGGGAATCGACCAGCGATGAGTGTACGGTGCGGGAGGTAAGCTCGCTGAATGGAGGGAGGGGGGGAAGGAGTCGAGATTCAGGTCAATCGTTCGTCCGAGTGTGAGCGTAGAGTGCGTGAATCCACCTGGAGGCGAGTCAGGTCTGAGCCTGGGTGGGTTAAAGAAGGGAAGACTGACCTCGCAGACTATTAATGGCGGGAACAGCGGACGTGGCAAGCGGAAGAAGGACGGGTAAGCGGAAGTGGGGACGGGACTAGCCGGATGAAGACTGACCTCGCTGCAAAGTTGGGTATATAGTTATAAAAAAATGAAGAGAGACAGAGAGAAAAGACGGGATTGTCAAAATCCAGATGGCGAAGGCTGGGGCTGGGCATCTTCTCAGCAATTTATATGTCCCCCGAGCAGACAGCGTGGCCCCGTCTATTTGCCATACACGCCCACGCAGTTGCATTTTAGAGAACAAAAGACACTTCGAAGCACGCTTTCCTTTTCCGTCGACAATAAGACGACCCTCTTTCGTTTTATTACGCCCATCAGAATTCTTTACATACACAAGTCTACAGCTTCACTTGGGGCTCTGGACCCCTCCTATCCGCACGAACCACCCCTTCCTGACAGGTAACTGCAACAAACATTCCCGACCGGCTGTATAGCTAACGCGGAAAACGTCGATAATTAATAGACCCCGTAGAAGCACGGCACTTACTCTTCCATGTACAACCCCCCGCCCGTCCCTTGCCCGGGGACAGGTCACCTGGTTACACTTACACAATAACACTAACCAACGATAACGGTAAAGGACGTACCACGTAAAGCAGCCCATCCTCGCAGCAGAAATGGTCGCTATAGCATGAATTGATGAGCGCTCCAGTTAGCGGAACCCAAACCCGCGGTAAACCTACTCGTAATACCAAATCGAGTGATCCAAGGTCGACTAATGTGTACGTGAAATAACGACCCAACGAGTCAGGAACGAAGCGCAACAACAGATAATTATTCACACTCATAGCCAGAGCATTGGGTCCAGTGGCAAGTCTCCGCAGTTTCAGGGTATCGGATGCAACGGCGAGGCTGCTCAAGGTTAGAAAATATGCAAAATCCAGAATCGAAGCCACCGGCTCACAAATTCAAGTCCGACATATACGCCAGTATACACTGTGAACGCTTGAGTGTGCCACGTCAGAAACGAACGATAAGGGACCCACACACACCTTTTGATAAGGTGCCTCGTAAGGCTCTGACCTGCCGGTCCGCGCTTGCATCCAGAACGTCAAGGTAATTGTGCCATCACTTTCCTTCACATTCCATGACGCCCGCCTGACTGCAATGGGTCCATTGGCGCGTTCCTACATGTGCACACTTCCCGGGAGTGCATCATGCACGCAGGCGGATATCACTTACAGCAGCATATGTCAGGAATATTTCCTTGAGCTTCTCGTCCGTGCCATTTTGCACCGCCAGGCTCTTGAAAAGGTCTTCTTCCAATTCGCAGTCCTCCAGTTTGGGAACGTCAGGCATGGGCCACTGGTAGGAGGGCTGCCATGGTTCGGGCATATGAAATGAGCATAGCAGCTTAAAGATGGTCTTGCCGTTCTGGACAGCTTTCACCCCTCGGGTACTGTACGAACGTCCTTCACGCAATCTCTCCACGTAATAGATGATAGGAACAGCTGGCGATGCACTAAGCAGGAAGTAACACTGGTTTTAAACGTGAGGGGTGACAAATGGGCCACTAGCAGTTCGTGCTCACGTGAAATGACTGTAAACAAGTACTAGGGGTCAGCAGAGCGTTGAAAGCGATACGTCCTTCGTGAGTGCTTACATGCAGGCCGAAAGCGGGATCAACGCATTTCGTTGCAGAGATGATGGCTTGGGAGATGACTTGTCCGCCAAAGACGCCTCTCGAGCGCATGGGCACAAACAAGTTGACTGAACGAAACAAATTCTCGTCGATTTGTTCGACCTCCAGAGACGTGGAAATTTTCGAGTGTTCGGCTTGGTCAGTCCGCACCTCCATGTCGTGTACACAGCAGGCAGGGAGGCAGTGAAGGGCCCACTGTGATCCGTGCTGAAATAGGAGTCTGTATGTGCGATTGCTGGCGTCGTCAAGTACAATTACGCGCAAGCACAAAACGGTACAGAAACACATGAAGCTCCAGACACGACACTGACCACACGTCCCAATTCCTACATACATACGAGAGGCCGGCTGAGATATGAACCTCCCATGAGGCGAATATAACATGTTTAGTTTATATGATTTCTACGTCTACCGTAAACCCGCACTCATGACAAGTCTGACGGTCATGTCCGTCTTCGGTCCTTTGTGCGGTCCCGAATACATGCTGGTGTTCTTGATTTTTTCGTCTTTGCCATATTCCCTCTCGCGTACGCCGCCGTAAATCCCGTAGCGACTCTTCGAACTTCTTGCTTTTCTTCTTCTTCTTCTCTTCAACCCGGCGTTCCCACTCAGCATCCAACGCTTCTGGGGAGCCCCATTTCTTCCATGCAAAATCCTCGACCTGAAGTCGCAAAAATAGCATCATGTTTGCAAAGGTAGATTTATGCGGGTTCGCTTTAAGCAAATGAGGTAGGAGTTCGCGGTCCCGTAGCTCGGCTCCAAGAGGGTGAGCAAGAAGTAAACAGTACGTGAATAGGTCACCTACCATCCGTCAACAAATAGTCCTGTAAAGCATCAAATTAATTTCGAGATACTCAGACGGACTTACGAACCTCTTTGCATTCGGTCTTCGTCAAAAGACTGTATTTTTCTGGATACTTCTCCTTGCACGTGTTGCAAACCAGACACCCAAAGACTTTCCTGAAGGTATAGTCAATATCGATGGTTTGACAGTCCCTGCACTTTGCATTGAAAGCAGGATCAAGGTAAATTGCTGTCAAATGGTTCAAAAAGCGCAATTTCTGAGTAAGAGGAGCAACGCACGCGGCTCTACATTCTGCATTGCGCGTTCTCTTTCGCGTTGACGCTCTTTCGCCCTCATGTCTTCATCTGCCTCTTTTCCATCTTCGACCAAGAAACCACCCTTGGAATTGACCATCTTCGACAGATCGTACTCGAAGTAAGAACCAAGGCGAGAGTCGCGTTTGAGTGGCTTTGACGACTCAGGACGGGTAGGAGATTTGGAGGTGGCAGGTGTGACCTCCAGCGGGCGTTTCTGATTTGCATTTGGCTCAGACGAGGATTCTAGATGTTCCTTCTGTCTCTGACGAGCCTTGGCTGAGAGAAGAGTACTCTATCGTTGTTTCGAAACGCTTTTTTGTACCCACCTTTCAGCCGGTTGAGCTCGACCTTCCTCAACTCCTCAGGGGTCAGAGACATAGTGCTCTAGACGACCTGCGGAAGTGGTATATGAGGGCAATTGGCCCTCTCCGATCGCAGGTTGTCAAGCTCCTGAGTGCTTAACACGCCGACGTCTTTGAATGACAGATTCAGATGGAGACAAAAGTAGCTTTCATCGAGCACAACTAATAATCGCCTGAGCGGGTCAAGTATTACGTAACCCATCTGGTACCGCAGCCTCAGGTTTGAATCCGAAGTATATGAACATCTACGACGCTTCCCCATCAGCGAGGGGCTTTTCATCTGCGGTCATCACATCCTTATCCCTGTCCGGAGAGACGTCATCCATAATCCCCTCCACTGGTGTTACCCCCCTCTCCGTTGCTGACGGTATGTCGTCGACGTCCATAGAGATGAGCGCACCAGCAGTCTGTGGGAACGTCGTGTATCCGCTCGGTCCAGCCCCGTGTGTCGAGCCAGACGGACCCGAAGTGAGGATGCCCACACCAATTCCAAATTTCCTCATCCCTCCGTCCTCGGTCTCACTGGAATGACTTCTGCTTTGGCTTCCACGTTCTCTGTAGTTGGAATGATCCCTCCTTCCACCTTCCCCTTCATCATCCGAATCAGAAAACTCGCCATCAGCTTGAACGCGTGAGTCAAGGAGGCGTCTGTGTCGCCTTTCGTTCGGAGGTATAAGATCCTCGTCCCGGTTCATATCATCCATCGTGTCGTCTATCGGCAAATTTGGGATATCTTTACATTTCAAAGCTACTCAGTCAGAATTGCATGACAGAATAAGCCACCGTACCTGTCACTTGCACACTGGGCGGGCCCTTTAACCTGCGCACATTTTCAAGGACAATATTCTTCACTCGTTCGAGATACTCTGGAGTGTTCATATCTTCCGTGTTTGACGCTTTCACATCAAGTTCATAATCTGGACCAAAATATTCGTAGTACTCGTTGACCGGAATATCTGGTTACATATTGTCAAAAATCGCTCGAACGAATTAGAGAATACAGACCCCGTCCAAGCTCCACTCCAGCGGCCAAACCTGTTTCGAAAGCCCATGCCCGGCTGACATTACGCATAGTGTAGCCACCGCCCCCAAGAAGGAGTAGCGGTTTATTAAAGGACTTCACAAACTTGACACAGTTCGCGTGGCCTGTTAACTCAGTCAATTCCATGCCAAGAAATAGTAGTTATTTTCATCCGGACCTCTCATGGACAGATTCAAACAACCCAACTTGTCACCCGACAGTGAATCTGTTCCGCATTGAAGGACGATTGCTGAGGGGTCGTAATACTCCATCACCTGCCGTATGACCTACTGGAGCGTCAACAAGAGGGACCAAAACGAACAGAGATGGACTGACAGGTTCGAATACGGACTTGTAATTCTCATCAGAGACACCGTCCCGGAGCGGAAAGTTGAGGGCATAGTGCTTCCCTTTACCGATGCCTATGTCCTTCTCCGATATTCGCAAAGCTACATCAAATAATGGACGGAAGACCCACGCGAAGTTCACCAGTTCCAGGGAAATACTCTCCGTATTTGTGGAAACTGACGGTCATCACACGATCGGTAGTGTAGAATGCTTCCTCGACCCCATCTCCATGGTGCACGTCAATGTCAATATAGAGGACGCGACTGTGATACCTAAAAACACCAGGCGTTCAGTTCCTGCTCATGAAGAGCGATCAATCCCCACCTGAGGAGTTCCAATATACCCAATACGATATCTGCCGATTATCAGGGCTAACCCATCATCGTAACATCAAGAGACCTTGAGTGCGTACCATTAACGTAGCAAAAACCACTAGCCTCGCTCTTCTTTGCGTGGTGTAGCCCCCCGGCCCAGTTTATTGCAATATCACATTTGTCCCGACTCAACCGTGCGGCACCCTCTGTTAGAGTTCAGTAGTTATGGTGAAGAACAATCTTAGATTACTCACCCATCGAACCACCGGCAGAAATGGAACAGTAATCAAAGAGGCCGTCGAACACCGGACAGTCATCGCCAACGTTGTCTGTGACAGATTGCAACGACGCTTTAAAAACGACAGCTCGAGTAAGGCACCGAGAGGCTAACATTTATGCTGCTCTTTGATGTATTGATTCATGTTGCTGGGCGTTATTCGACTGAGGAAGTCAACATACTCGTCAGAGTGAAACTGCGTCATCTCGCGTTTCGTGGCTGGTTTAGCACGCTAGGGTAACATAAAAAGTTTTAGGATCCTATGCGGGCATAGGACTAGGACCGTGGACTGACAAAGATCTCCATTTTTTTGTAGAGGCCGTAGTTCATGACGAGAGAGTGACACATTCGTATCCTGGTAGGTTTCATCCTACAGATGTGCAAATATTAAAGGGTCATTTACAGTCTTTTCGGGGGCACTCACGGATGACCGGGCCCATAGTGGAAGCCCCCGATGTCCGAGTCGAAGAAGTAGCACTGCAGTTAGATAGAGTGAGAGGGACCATCTGGAGGACACCGACTATAACATACGACGCGTTTCCTCTGGCTGTCGCCTTCGACAGGAGTCCATTCTCCTGCCATCTTCCTTGGAAAGGAGGTTACCAGCGGTCGCGGCAATTATTTCTCGCAAGCGTCACAAGACAGAGTATGATCGAAAACAGAGCCGCTGAGGCAGCTGAAACAGGGTACACGACATACTCAATCCCCACGTGGCAGGTGGAAATTCCCCACCCAAGAATGCCCCCCTACTGCACTACCACAGCAAGTTCCAGTGACATGTGGTATTAAAACATTACAAAGAGAGCTCTAGTGTCCACGAAGGATGTACCAAGTAGTGAAACCCATCCCTCCTCCGAAAGCTTTATATCTTAGCCTTACCTAGGGGTACATCGCTACCCTTGTAGACGAGAGTAGATGGCGCAAATCCGAAACCGTCAGGTAGCATTAAACCCTACGACGCAGGTTCAGGTATCCTGTCGTCGACCGAAAAGGTGGACATACCTGTTCGCCAGCTATTACACGGACCTGGAGGGAGACGAAAAAGTCAGCGACCGACTGCCAGAGATGGGCGAGATTGTCGCGCGCACCATGGACCAATGATGGACCGCGTGCAGTCCAGCGAACCATAACTTGAAAGAATATGCATCACGCCACAGTTCTAATTCGTTCTAAGACCCTTACCTCTCGGCCGAACGTCGTTTCGAAGGTTTGTGGGAAAGGTGTTATTGCATTCAATGTCATTGGTTGATCCAATTTTGCGAGAGCCGCGGTAGCCTTGACTCGCGTAATGGCATCCGCCAATGCGATGCGAGCTTCGGATAGGCTGCTCTCCATGGGAGTGTTGCGAGTGCGAGTGTCATATGAAAAGATGTACGGGCCATCCCCGCCTATGCAGTCCAGGAGCAGAATGAAGTGATCTCGTGCGTGTCGCAAATGTTTTCCTTAAGTTTCCCGAGTTACGCCATACACCGAGGCAAGTGAAGACCATACCTATGGTAGAACCAGGAAGGGACTTTGATTGTCTCGTGAGTTGGTCGTCACTGGTGAGGACATTGCTGGCGAAATCGAGGGCCTGTCGCAAGACAGTGGTAGACACGAAGACAAGGTGAGCAAGCGGATCAGGGTGGTCACCAGAGTCGACTGGGGTTAATGTGGACGGCGGCCCAGACATGATGGTCATCCGAGACTGCGCAATGTGCTGAACTATATATTGGCGTGTGGGGATCAGTGGTCTGCACCACACACTTTCCGACAAAGAGAATCAATGGTCAAGTTGGTAGTACATATATATTGGAGACACAGCAATAAAATCTACAGCAAGTGGTCGGAATGATAGAAGAGTGCCATACAGGGATTGTATATTCCTCAAGCCAAATTTCGGACAACCCAAAAAAAAATTAGGCTGCCCGAACTCAAGGAGAGGACCACTAAGATCGTTCTACCAGACATATTCCAAAGCCAAACATGGCGGATCAGAGACAGGAAGATACACCAAGATCGATCAACCGTCGTCGTCGCGCTGGCCTCACAAGTAATGGAACCAAGTCCCCTCAACTCAACAGCCGGTAGTGGACTGCTGACGTAATGTACTGCATGCCTATACCCGGTTCTTCCCTGTTGCTTTCGAGTCCCCCGCCATAGACATGTACACGCCCTTCAGACAGGCTCGTTTGCTGGTACAAGTAAGCTGGTTATCACAGAAGCTTGAGACTATTTTGATATGTCTTTTTTCGTTCTCTCGGACAGGCAGGTCGCGCCGGCCAAAGGCGTTTCCTTTCCCTTCATGAATACCAGTCTGTGCAATTGCTCAACTCGGTAGGTCTGCCCGCGTATTGACTGATGTTCAATGGCGGCACTCAAAAGTGTATCTTTAGTATGGTATTCCAACGCCTAAGAGCATACCAGCTAAAACCCCCGAAGAGGCGTATAGCGTCGCGAAGAATTTTGGTATTCCTTACCCATATAACACGGCGTCGTGGAATACTCATCAGCTCCAACAGGTACTGATGAACTTGTCATCAAGGCTCAGGTTCTCGCTGGAGGCCGGGGTAAAGGCAGGTTTGACAATGGGTTCCAGGGCGGTGTCCACGTTGTCAGCAGGTACGTTCATCAAAACACAGTTTTTCACGTACCCACCTGTCTTTAGCTCTGGCCAGGTCAAAGAATTCGCAAGTAAGATGATCGGATCTAAGTTAATTACCAAGCAGACGGGTTCTGCAGGCAGGATTTGCAATGCCGTGCGCGCTTTTTGAATGTCCAATGTATCTGCGTTCACCCTCCGACAGGTGATGCTTGCTGAACGCCGTGACCCCGCTCATGAGTACTACGTTGCTGTTCTTAACGACCGGGTGACTCAGGGACCAGTATTGGTTACTTCAAATCAGGGTGGTATGAACATCGAGGAAGTCGCTGCGAAGGATCCCAATGCCATCATCACTACACCTATCGATTTTGACAAGGGTTTAGATCCAGCTGTGGGTCTTGACGTTGCCAAAAGACTCGGTTTTAAAGGCGAGACTGCTCAACGCGAGGCAGCAGATATCTTTGCCTCTCTGTACAAACTTTTCAGGGAGAAGGATGCTACACAAATCGAGATTAATCCTATGGCAGAGACCGCCGATGGGCATGTCCTGTGGTTTGTCTTCTTTCAAAGCCTGTGTGAATTACTCTGACGATAACAGCATGGATGCAAAGCTTGGATTTGACGATAATGCCGAGTTTCGGCAGCAGGACATCTTTGCCCTTCGAGACATCTCGCAAGAAGAGCCTTCTGAAGTGGAGGCTCAGAAAGCAAATTTGAACTTCATCAAGTTAGAGGGTACAATAGGTTGCCTCGTCAACGGTGCTGGTCTAGCAATGGCCACGATGGACGTCCTTTCGCTGCACGGTGGGAATCCAGCCAACTTCCTTGACGTCGGCGGGTATGTTCACCTATTGTTACGACTGATCTTGCTTTGGTTGACCATACCATACAGCGGCGCCACCCCCGAAACTGTCAAGAAAGCTTTCGAGATTCTGCTTAGTGACCCGAAGGTGAAAAGCATATTCATCAATATCTTCGGAGGCATCATGCGGTGTGATTACATCGCTGAGGGTGTAATCAAGGCAACAAAAGAGCTCGGTCTCAGTATACCTTTAGTTGTCCGACTCAAGGGTACGAAGGAGGTTGAGGCGAAAGAGTAAGCTATGTGTTCCGCATTGTCTGAAATGGCTGACTTGCTCTATAGGATGATCAAAGAGTCGGGCCTGAAAATTATACCCTTCGATAGTCTTGACGAAGCTGCCGCCAAGGCAGTTGAGTTGGCTGTGTAGTTTGTGTTCCGATGTTATAGAACTTCATGAGCTTGATGTACACTCGATATGGGTGTGTCATCAAAGGAGCTAGATAAGAGGTACTACCGAGCGCATGAGATAAATACTATATGGACGTAATCAACACCATGGACGAGTATATGGAACGTGACTGTACATAGGTTGAGGATGTTGGTTTGAGGCGTGTGGCTGATGAGTGAGTGGGCTGCCGGTCGTGCCATCCGCACGTACTGGTCCACGAGATGGAGCAGTTGAACTCATGAAAGGCGGACGGTGAGCAGCCGGCATTATTGGAGGTGGGTGCATCAAGACGGGGCTCCCACCATAGATCTGAACATTGGCGGGGGCCGCAGGATGCATCACAGGGCTCATCATCGGCATGCCACGAGGGTGTACGCTTCCACTGGTTGCCGTTGACGCGTTCTGATTTGTAGATGCAGGTCCATACACGGAAGGATGCATAGCACCTGGTGCAGGATAAGCAATCATTTGGGCAGGGTAGGGTGATGCCATGGGTCTCATTGCACCGTTATGGTTTTGTGAGCCTTGAATAGGGACCAGACATGTTGATTGTATGCCTGAGACGGGCCGTTCACCGGCACTCGCGGTATAGGGCTCGAAACGGCGGGGTATAGATTAGGACTTGGCGAATGTACAAGCATCGGAGAAGGAAATGCCGAGTAACCGGGTCGCATAGGAAGGTTGGAAGGCTGGATCGAGGCGGGAATATGTGAAAGTGGATGATCGAGTTATATGGCCACCGGGACTTTGTGGGGACATCGGAGGGGCTCGATGTGACGTGCCAGAAGAGGCTGGCACTTGTGGAAAGCTCTCGTGACATCATGAATTGACATTTTCGAGGGAATGGCAGAGCTTATTGGAGGTGGGGTTTCGCCATCTTCGGACTTGACATCTTGAATGGTGAAGGGTAGAGCAGTGAGGTCATCCGCTATCCCTTCCAACGAATTCACGGCTGGCATTGGTTCTTTATCCGCAGCTTGTGACCATACCGCTTTCAGATGTTCCGGATCCGGAGCCCTTGCAGGCGAGTCCTTGGGCGTGAAGTTCAGTGGAGACTTTGTCCAAGATGGCCCGAATGATGTTGACGCTGGGTGAGCAGTGAACGTTCAGCCTGTCAAGCAAAATGGGGCCGGTTAGTCTGAATAATGAAATTCGAGAAGCAAACTTACAGAGTCCTCGGAGCCTTTGCTTTCGGGTTGTACATCACCTGTAGTTTTCGGCAACTCAATATCCTCTACGGACTCGCCCGTAACAACACCTTTGGAGTTGGCAGGCAGCATTGGCAGGGAGCTCGAGACACCAAGGGCGTTATCGTAACGTCTGTCTTTTCCTGAGGTGCAGGATGTCCATCCTCCAGCTCACTACTGACAATGAAGTTGACCGAGCTATTGGGTTGTTGAGCAGTCGAGCTAGGATCGCGATAGAAACCGACCGCTGAACCTGGCGGCAGTTTGGGCTGGGTCCTTAACCGCAACAACTGTTTCTCCGCTTTAGCAGGAGTATCCTCTTCTGCTGACTCCGAAATGTCACCGGCGGAAGGTTCGGCGGTGCGCGCAGAACCGAGTGAGACGTCGGAAGGGGGATGTTCCCGTGGCTGCGTAGACTGTTCGGATACCTGGTCCTTCGAGTTGGAGTGGACCCGTCGCCATGATGCAAGCTCATCGAGTGCCTTCGGTCTCCCGGACGGTGAATTAAACTTCGGAAACACTGCTGGAAGGTGTACCCTGGGTGCATTGCCTGTGTGCTTAGTGGGACGTGGAAGCACGACTTGGTAATGGCGGTTTTCGGTTTTTGGAGGAGTACGTCATTGAGCGAGAAAGTGCGCTTGTTCATGCCTTCCACGGGTGGATCCCAGGACAGAATGTCCCATCGCACGCAATCATATTTCGCAGAAAGATGTGGCTGTCGCTTGGGCACTGTGTCGATGGGACGAGAAATTTTAGGAAACTTCACGGTGACATCTGACGCAGTTCGAGGAGAATGTGGTGGATCACACCCTGTGACCGCAAAAGCCTCATGTTCATGATTGTGTTGCAGACGCGGGGCCCTCAAAGCTGGAGGTAGCCACCTCCCTTCTTTCGGAAGTATTCTAGCAGCCGCCAGTGGTTCCCTTGACGTCTCGCCGACAGGTTCTGGACGGCCATCGGCCGCATCACTGGGGGCATCCTTCGCCGAGTCCACCTGCATGTTGT
>JANFAF010000220.1:0-37836 GCA_024663475.1 Pisolithus thermaeus
GCTAGTACAGCCCCTGTGCCGACCTTGGAGGCGTCCGTAAATAGTGCAAACGGTTTGCGATGGTCAGGGATTTGAAGAACGGGTGCAGAGCACATCAACGACTTGATCTTTTCGAAGGCTCCGTTTTCTTCGTCGTTCCATCGCCACTTCGTATCCTTCTTCGACAGGTTGTGTAGCGGTCTCGCAAGTTGCGAGAAAGAGGGGATAAACCTGCGATAAAAGTTGCAAAAACCTAAAAACAAACGCACATCTCTGAGGTTGTGCGGGGTCGGCCAACTTTCCACGGCATCGGTTTTGACCGACACGGTTTGAACGTTTCCCTTGGAGATTTTCATCCCCAAGAACTCGATTTCTTCGGCTTCGAAGACACACTTTGAGATCTTCAGGCGGAGCCGTTCCTTCTTACAAATTTCCAAAAACTCCCTAACATAACGGCGTAGCTCGGGGATGGTTTTGGCGTGGACTACAACATCGTCCATGTACCCACATTGCTGTCGTTTGTGAATTTGATCAGCAAAAGTGGTATCCATAAAACGTTGAAACGTAGGCGGGGAATTGCACTGGCCGAAAAACATTACCGTGGGCTCAAAGAGACCTCGCAGTGTTAAGAATGCGGCCTTCCACTGGTCTTCCGGCTTTA
This sequence comes from Pisolithus thermaeus, assembly GCA_024663475.1. Taxonomy (NCBI): domain Eukaryota; kingdom Fungi; phylum Basidiomycota; class Agaricomycetes; order Boletales; family Pisolithaceae; genus Pisolithus; species Pisolithus thermaeus. The sequence goes on from JANFAF010000220.1 coordinate 641, forward strand.
CCCTTACATTCGTAAACCCCCATCAAATGTCGAACTTGGCGAAGTATTTTGACTCGCAAAGTTCATCCACCATTTGTGGAATATTCGGTAATGGATAGGAGTCGTGTATGGTGTGCGAATTGAGGTACCGGTAGTCTTGCACCAGTCGTTTCTTTCCATCCTTTTTAGCCACGAAGAATACTGGGGCCGAGACCGGTGAATCCGAAGGTATAATTTTGCCGCACTGTAGATTTTCGTCGATGAACTCGTCGAGGATCTTGAGTTCTTCGGGCGACATTGGATAGAGCGTAGCCTTCTTCATCATTTTCTTGTTGTCTTTCCGAAAATCCTCCTTGGTTTTAATTACATGGTCAAGCCCCTCACGGAAGTGGGGCAATGGGATATCGGTTTCGGAAAAGACCTCGGCGAAATCGGAGTATTCCTTTGGGAGATCGGGAACCTCATGCGGTCCGGCATTCATCTCGAGCTGAGTCGAGATCGTCGTGCGATTTACAGAGGCGTTCTTGACCTCATGCGTATCGACTTCTTGCTTCTTCGGCGGTTGCTCGTCCGGGTAACCACCCCATCCAACCACCCTATGAGTTCGCCAATTTACGATTGGCATCTCTTTACGCAACCATGGCATCCCTAAAATTAAGTGATCCTTTTCCATCTGCCTGACATAGCAGAGGATCTGGAATTCATGTATCGGCTTGACGACGTTTCGACATTTCAAGAAGACCTTTTTGTTAATGGTATATCTGACATTACCGTCAAACGCGGTAATATCCCAGGTCTTCTTTACGGGGTACGTCCGAAGTTTCATTTTAGAAACAAGCCGGGATCCGATCAGGTTGACTTCGGCGCCACTGTCGATTGTGGCGGGTATCCTCGCATTTCCGTAGTTGAGAAGCTCAAGCGTTCCATAAATAGACCGAGCACACATGTTTGATTCGTCGGCGATACTATTGCAGGAAACACGAGCACTCAAAACATTTTTAGTGTTGGGCGAACCGTACGAGGAAGACTCGGAACGCCCCTTTAAAAACCCTTCTCTTTCGAAGGTTTCGACTCTTCGACGTCTTCTTCTTCCACATCTACTTCATTGACTCTCTTCTTCTGAGGTTTCGGGCAGTCCTTGCTGAAATGGCCTTCTTCGGCACAATTAAAACAGCACACCAATCGTACATGGCTTCTGCCGCTCTTGATACCTTTCTGACGCCGCTTGTCGACGTCCATAGCGTACGGATCCCTCGAGGGTCTAGACGGGAACTGATATCGGGAAGTTTGGTTAGAACTCCCTTTCTTCTTTTCGTCGAGAGTTCTCTTCTGTTCAATTTTGCTAACGGCTTGTCCGGCATAGGCGATCCAATCAGAGACAGTACGCGGGTCTTTATGGTCGAGGACCCAATCACGTATTTCTTTATTGAGGCCTTGTCCGAAGAAAATCGCTCCGTTGAAGTTGTCATCGTTATAGCCAGTGCGATTAAAAACAGACAGGAACTTGGATACGTAAGTCTCGAAAGGTTCCTTTCCTTGCGTTAAGGTTACGAGTTCGATCTGCGCCTTGTGTTCTGGGTTACCGGAAACGAAAGTAGCTTTGAGGCGAGCTTCGAACTGATCCCAATCGTCTTTATAGTATAGCTGGCCGCTTCGGTCATGTTCGTTAATATAGACCTCGGCGAATGCCGCAGCAGCTCCTTCGGTCATAAAGGATAAGGTCAAACCGATCCGGAGATGGTCAGTAGTATAAACGTGCTGATTGATCTGCAGATACCCCTTGACCTGGGTAATCCACGTGAAGAACAGATCATGATTGCCGTTATAGGTACGTGGCTTGTTTAAGTTAAACTCGCGACCTCCATTTGGCTTTGCGTCGGCGACCATAGTAGCAGCGAATTTACTACGAAGTTCTTCCCATTCGTGGGCGGTAGGTTCTCGGTTGAACAGCGGAGGATCGGAAGAGGGCTTCACGGCTTCCTGCCCAGATCCGGATCCTTGTCCGAGATTTAATCCTTCGGTAATGGTCGACATGAAGGTGAGTAAATTTGTTTCTTCTTCGTCGGGAATCTTTGTATCTCCGGCAATAGATCCTAATTCTGACTTGTCGTCAACGGTAAGTGGTTCAACGTCTGTCTCTGACTCTGGCTCGTTTTCTCGGTAAGCTCCCAGGATAGCTGGGTTGCGAAGGGAGGACGGGGGAGTCGCTGAGCGAGGTTGATCCGGATATCGGTATTCAAATTCACTACCGGTAGGTTTACGCGGAGTGTATTTGCGGACTTGAGGTGTTGGCGGAACGCGCCGTTTGCCTTTGCTTGGTGACCAAGCACTCGACGACTCGGGAGGCAGCGGAGGTGGCGGTCTTGACGACACCTTGGGCAAACGATAAGGCGAGGTGGAGAAGGTAGAGGGAAAGGTCGACAAATCTCCAGAAGATCTGGGATCGACCTAGAACAAGATAGGGTTGCCGGATATTAAAACCACAGAGGTGGTAATCCAGCGAAACAGCAGAAGCGTGAAAAGCAACACAGTCCAACGATTCGGCAAACCTAAAAAAGGTTAGTTCGTTATAAACGGACGGTGTAAGACACTAGTCCTGCAGGCTAAACAATAGCCAGACCAGCGAAGACGCAATTCTGAGATGGAGAGGGAATAGCAGTCGTCGTGTCCGAAAAACGGTCACAGCTGCAGATTGAACTTTTCGCTTTTGTTACACCGCGGGTTGCTCGAAGCACCTAAGAAAGGTGTAGCAACACTAAGAGCGGTGTAATAAACGAAATCGCCTAAGACTCGAAGCACCAAAGAATGGTGTAGCTTTTAAGACGAAGTCGGGGGTACCTTGGTGCGTAGTGACTTTGAGCACCCTTGGTCGAGCTCACTCGTATCTCCAAAGAATGGTGATAAATGAGTCGAGTTGCAAGGTAGCGAAAAGTTAAGGGAACACAGCGGTACAGTAACTCTACATATACTGTAGCTGTAGCGGGCATCGAGCCCCAAACGAAAGAGTGTCCATGGCCCACTAAAGACGGGCACGTAGCGTTTACAGTAAGATGGGCATGGGCACATCCGATTAAGGTAAACAGGAACGAGACATAAGGTACGTACGGACCTTGGAACCAATGAGAGCAGGCACACGAAGTGGGGCCGCGATGGAAGGGCAACAATGCGCAGCAGGGGCGCAGCTATAGTACAAGAGGGCAACGGACACAAGAATGAGTCACCGAAGGAAAACGAGTCACGAACGGAAACGGAGACAAGACCCTGTTGAAGGGCACAAGACCAAGACAGATATGGAGTTGGGGTTACGCCCAACGGAATAAGAGAAGTTCCGATATTGATCGGAACAAGGATCGGTTACCACACGGCTTACCAAAGGTAAAGACCGGCGGGCCGGTTAGGAAGGATAACGCGTATCCCAATAAGGATAGCGACGAGGGAACAGCCGAGTACAACGAGGACGGCGGGGCAGAAGGTGCGTAACCAGAGCTCTAGCCCAGAAATAGAAGGTGCCAGGTCAAGGCGTAACACAGTGACACGTGACAGGTGACGATGTTGCTGGCAGTAATAGGCATGTGACCGAGAGGAAGCATAGTGTAGACGGTGACACAATCCCATAACTGTGATGGGCATGTGATCTGGGGGGTGTGTGATCTGGCAGGTAGCGAGAGTTGGGATTGCTGCCGAGGGCACCTTGCAGCCTCAGGGAGCCTAGGCTCCCTACAGCGATCGAGAAGAACACAGTGGCTGTCAAGACGATGTTGAGAGAGGTCTAGGACCTGTCCAGAGTTCTGGAGGAGTTGTTTGAGGTTCTCAAGACCACAATGACCACTCTTGTCAACCAGGCATTGAATGATGACAACATCTAGTCATTATTTTTCTTATTTTATCCATATCCATAGTGTACTTCAAGTTTTCCTGTCCCCCCCCCCTCCTCTCTTTTTTTTTTCTTTTCTCTTTTTTTTTTTTGAAATATATTTTCTGTTGTCTGTCTTAGAATTGAGTGAGTGTGAGTCTTCATAGCATAGATGGAGTAAACTCTGAAAAGACCACTTATTTCTGGAGTGGGATGGCACTCAATGGACCATCCTTGTGGGGGTATGCTCTGTGGAAATCTGCGACTAAGTCAGGGGCATTGCTTAACTCAGTAGCTATGAGCCAGGACATTTCCTCATCCATGCCTTCATAGCCAGCCCACTTGACTAGATACTGCAGCAGACATCACCTATGGTAGTCCACTTTAGAGTCTAGGATTTGTTCTATTTCATACTCCAGTTCTCCATTGATTTCAACAGGTGGAGGTGGAGGTTGGACATGGTTGGGGATAGTATTTGGAGTTGCTGGTTCTAGCTGCGAGACATGGAACACGGGGTGTACAGACTTCATAGCATCGGGTAGTTGGATAGTGAAGGATAATGATCCAACATGAGCAATGATGGGGTATGGGCCTAGGTTCTTTTCTGAGAGTTTCTTTGAAGGTCATGTGGACCTGAAGTACTTTGCTTTGACATATACCAAATCTCCAATCTGAAAGTCCAGAGGTGGAGATCTTTTAGCATCTGCCAGACCTTGGTATCTCTGCTGAGCTTCCTTCATCTCTTCTCATAGGAATGTATGCAGGGAGTCTGAGTCCACTGCATAGTCTCTAGCTCAAGAAGATGTTAACTCTCTTTCTGGGTGTACAGTAATGTTAGGATGATAACCCTTATTGGCGAAGAATGGTGAAACTCCAGTTGTAGCACTGGGAGTGTTGTTGTATGCAAACTCCATGAGTGGTAGCAACTCAGACCAGTTGTCTTGTTGGTAATTACAGTAGACCCATAGGTACTGCTCCAATGTCTGGTTAGTTCATTTGGTTTGACCATTGCCTTCAGGGTGATATCTGGAAGTGAAATGGAGCTTCATGTCCAGTGCTTTGCCTAGTGACCAGAAGAAGTGAGACACGAACTCCATGCCTCTGTCGGAGGTTATGTGTGAGGGAACTCTGTGCTTTGAGAAGACATGGAATAGGAATAGTTTAGCAAGTTGTGGAGAGGTGATTGTATCTTCAGTGGGGATAAATATGGCTTGTTTCAAGAGATGGTCTACAATGACCAGTATAGCAGTATGGTTAGTTTGGTAGTTGTTCAATGAAATCCATCAAAATGGAGATCCAAGGTCTCTCTGGTATCAGTAATTGCTTCAACATACCATATGGTTTGTGTCTCAGGGTTTTAGCATGTGCACAGGCAGTGCAAGATTTGACATAGTCTTTGATGAAAGTCCAAACATTTGGCCAGATGTACTCATGACAGACAAGTTCGAGTGTTCTGTTTTGTCTGAAGTGACTGGCCAAGGGGTGATCATGCTTGTAATGGAGTATGCGAAGCCTGAGATTGTTTGCTTTAGGGACATACATATGATCATCCAGACATAAAAGTCCAGATTCATCCACCCTCCAATGGGGGTTAGATGGGTCAGAGAGATGAAGTTGACCAAGTGGGTCAGATGTTAAGGCAGACTTGATGTCTTCATGGAGTTTCTCAACGTCCATGATTATACTAGCATGCAGTACCAGGCTTTCTAAGTAGGTTGCCCATAATGAATTGGATAGTTGTTTGGTGGTGAACACCAGTCAGAGGTTCTGTGGGTTGGCTTGGGCATAGCCCCTATCCCCCTCTTTGGGGTAGACATCCCATCATCTAGTCAAGGCATCGGGCTTTGCTCCAAGCTTACTGGGGTGGAAACAAATGACCATATTGAATTGAGAAAGATACTCAGACCAATGTGCTTGGTGGTGAGCACTTTCGAGGTGGAGAAATACTCAAGGTTTTTGTGGTCAGTAAAGATGTCAATGGGGTGTGCAGGGCCTTCGAGGTAATGGTGCCAGGTCTGGAAAGCTTCATGAATCACCAACAGCTCTTTGTCATGTGTGTCATAGTTCAACTCCAGGGCAGTCAAAGTCCAGGAGTAGAACACTACTGGTTGTACCTCACCATCTGGGCAAGTGACAGACAGAATGCCAGCGACAGCATAGTCTGAAGCATCCATTTTGACTGTGATGGGAAGTCCAGCCTTGAAGTGAGTCAATATTGGAGCCATGGAGAAAGCTTCTTTGAGATGATTAAAGGACCAGCAACAATCCTCAGAGAAATTCCAAGGTGCCCCCTTCCATGTGAGATGTGTCAGTGGGACCATGATGTCCAAGTAGTTGAAGATAAAACAACAGTAGAAGTTTGCAAAGCTGAGGAAGGATTGAATGTCCTTCACCTTATGGGGTTCAGGCCAGTCATGGATGGCCTTTACCTTTTCCTTGGACATTGACAAACCATCAGGGGATAAGAAGAAACTGAGGTATTCCATGGACTCAGAGTGAAATTCACATTTCTCTGGTTTGGCATACAAGCCATGCTCCCAGAGTCTGCAGAGTACCTCACGGACATGTTTTTTATGGTTTTCAATGTTATCAGAATAGATAAGGATGTCATCTAGGTAGACAATGACACATACATCCAGTAGGTCCACAAAGACAGAGTTGACGAAGCATTGGAACACTGCAGGGGCATTGGTAAGTCCAAATGGCATCACCAGCCACTCGTAAGATCTGTAACAGGTTCTGAAAGCCATTTTCCATTCATCTCCTTCAGCAATGTGCACCAGGTGGTAAGCGCGGCACAGATCAATTTTAGTATATACCTTAGCCTGACTAGGCAAGTCAAGTAAGTCCAAAATGAGAGGTAACAGATAATGGTCCTTCTTGGTGATCTTGTTAAGGCCCCTAAAGTCAACACAAAGGCAAAGTGACCCATCCTTCTTTTTGACAAAGAGGACAGGTGCAACATATGGGGATGACATTGGATGAATAAAGCCAGTAGTGAGATTTTCATTGATGAAGGTCTGGAGAGTGGCAAGCTCAATGGACAAAAGCAAGTAGAGGGTTCCCAACAGCAGAGTAGTTCCTTCCTCCAATTCTATCTTGAGGTTGAACTCCCAGTGAGGCACAAGTGTAGCTGCCTTGGCCTTGCTGAACACATCAGTGAAGTCATGATAGTCCAGGGGTACCAACAACAAGTCTGGGGTGTCCTGTATGGTGGCAGCCCAGAGTTTGGTAATGTCCTGAGGTCAAACCTGGAGGGAGAACTGGGTTGAGCCATCTAGCTTGCAAGAACAGATGAAGGCTGCTGCATTGACAAGGGAGATGTTTGGTGCTCGAGTGCTGGGTGGGGAGGAGTTATCAACTGACTTGGGAAGGGTGATTTCTGGAGAGCCCAGGGGGGCATCTACAGGGTTTCTCAGAATTGACTCCAAGTCAGAGGGCGACATTGGTGCTGGCAAACAAGATGTAAGGTTTCAGAACTTAATACTGCTCAGTACCCAATCAATCGACAGATTGTAATGGGTGAGCCAGTTATGTCCGAGAACAATCTTACACTCAGAATCCAACAGAGTTACATAGAAGATCATGTTGGTGATATCTCCAGAGGAAAAATGGACTGAGAGATTTGAGGCTTTACTGATCAATGTTGTTGTCACACTGTTGAACAGATGGAGGACAAGAGGTGGGACAGAGTAGGTTGAAAGACTGTGATTATTGATGAAAGTAGAATCTACAAAACAATGGGTCGAGCCCAAATTTATTAATGCTGGGAAGTCTGGAATATTATATGAGTCGAGGGTGACAGAAGGTTTTAATGAATTAGGATTTGAAAGAGCAGATGCATTGAGGCATGCCTCCAAGGGTGCACAGTCAGTATCAATGCAACTCCCAGGCTGTGCAGAGTTCTGAGAGTTGCACTCTATTTTTTTGCCTCAGCAGAGGCAGATGGTTTGGCTTCTGACTCAGTAACCATGGCTGCACAAGCCTTAGCTGCACGAGATGTAGATTTAGGGCACTCTTTGGCCTTGTGCCTGGGGTTTCCACAGAACATACACAAATGTCTCTTCTGCTTGGCAGGTGTCAACTTGCCATCTTTACTGAGCTTGTTGGATAACATGGACAGTGCTCCAGAGTTCTGATTATTTGGAGGCTTGGGGTTCAAGGTAGGCAGAGTCTGCTGGTTACCACCAGACTGGGGGTTGGTGCTACCAGTTTTTTGCTTGTCCCCCTTGTTCAAGTTGGCCTTACCTCTGGAGTTATTTCTGGAGTTGTTGCCAGAGGACTTTGCTTGACAAGCAATTTCGTCCTTGCACTCCCAGTAGTGCATGTTGATTTCTTGGGCTAGTGCACACAACCCATATAGTGTAGTGGGCTTCCCAACCCTACTGATTTTGTCCTTAATGTGATCTGGGAGTCCAGTATAGAACAGGTGGCAGAGAGTGCCATCTCCATAACCTCGGACTTGTGATGCCAATCTGTTAAAGTCAACCATGTAACAATTTACATGATGCATTTCTTTCATGTGGAGGTGGTCGAGCTGATGTTTGGCATCTGTGACTGGGTCATGGGGTCCAAAGGTTGTCTGGAGATCTGCTATGAAATCCAACCAGCTGTCCATCCAAAGTGGATGGTCTGCCAGGTCTCCAGAGTTTAAAAGGTCCAGCTCAAACCATTCAAGAGCCATTCCTTTGAGATATGACTGGGCAAATGTAACCTTGTTTCTATCAAGGCAAAACACCTTGGGACAATCTTGGAAACATAGTTTGCACTGAACCAGGAATGTCCAAAGTTTCTTTGGGTCAGTTCCATCAAAAATGTCTGGCTCTTGGACTTTAGCATGCGAGGACAAGGTGTCATCAGAGCAATGGGTTGAATGTGACAGATGGTCGACAGCCACTGCCAAGTTCTGCAAGACCACCAGTTGGGGGTCTAGCTGTTCTGGGGCATCGATGAAAGGGTTTCCATCATTGTCGTCATCATCATTGTCATCATCTCCTGGACCATCATCTCTGGGGTCATTGCCTCCAAAGAGGTCTGGGGTTGGTCACACCGTGGATGAGGAATGTCTGTTGGAGGAGCTGGTTCTAGGGGTTGGGGTAGCAAGGGGTTCACCCCTGGTGGAGAAACTCCGAAATTGGCTAACTGACAGTGGAGGGCATCAGTGGCTTGCTAATGCGATACATGCACTAGACTCGTGCATATCGTCGATTGTGGCTTGTTCTGAAGCTTCAACAGCCATGGAATGAGAACAGAGTCAGGTAGTCATAGTCATGGTGTGGGGAGCTTGGTGGGCTTGTGCAGGGATTGAGTTCAAATATACTGTCAAGACCAATTCTCAATGGTCTCCAGGAAGGGTCCGAGGGCAGAGGAAGGCTGGAGCAAAAGTTCTGGATAGTCAGAGTTTAGCGTACAACTTAGTACACTCTTTTCCTGCTGAGTCCCAGAGGTTGGATCTATCCAGAGACTGTCTGGAGTCAAGTGAGATCAATGAGTATCTTATTCGATATTTGAACTGATGTGCTACGATGTATGTACAAAGCTTTTATAGTACAGAGGGAAGTCCAATGCAATGTCCAGGGTGTAGCAACTACTGGAACACAGTATGGATGAATAACAATATTAGTGAGCCATTAGCAAGGTAAGTCGGTAGTCACCAGATAGCCAGATGGTACAGGGATTAGTAAGACATATGGGTATGGTAGTGTAGTGAGTCACTTAGAAGCACAAGAGAAACATACTAAATATGGAAACAGAAACAGAAATAGATCGTAAGTCAAATCAAAGATGGAATGGAGTTTCATGATGGAAGCCCATAGGGCTAGAATGACACTTCAGATGGTTGGACTGTGGTCTGGACCTTATGCGCGCTGTAGGGAGTGAGTACTCCCCACTATGGTATTCTTTTGGTTTTATAGCTTTTACTTTTACTTTTTACTTTGCTCTTTATTTTCTTTTCTTTTGTTTTTGTTCTTTTACCTTAGTCTTCACTTAGCTTCGAGTTTAGGCATGTGAGGTAGCTTACATAAGCCTGCACACACCTACACTCCTCTGTAACTACTTACAGAAAAAAAAAAAAAAACAACAAGTACCGAGTTACAAGTTCAAGTTCGAGTTTGAGAAGGCCATTGCGAGTGCTTTCAGTCTTCAGACAGATCTCAGACTGCCCCAGATGTCTTCCCCTCAGACAGCACTCATCTTACAGGCTATAGAAGCCCCTTAGGAAGATCTCCCCCTTCAGTATCCTCAGTCCACCCTTAGTCTCTTATCATCAGTCTCGTCAGCACATCACAGATGTGACAGCTAATAACACTACCATTTGACCATTGTTCTAGTATAGCACTCTTCTATGCCATATTGCCATATCAGCTCTGACCTCAGACCCTTACCCCATCATTCTTGTGCTGCAATCATCCATGCCCTATCACCATATCAACTGTAACATCAAGGACCATATGATCCATTTCTTGGATTCTGGCTGGGAACTGGATGATATATGCATTGTCCCTGGTGTTTTATCCATCAGCTGCTATTGCTGGTGACTTGCAAGTGGGTACTAGAGGAATATTGTTTTGTCAATTGGCCACCCTCTCCACTGACAGGGCATGCTTGAAAAATAACAAAGGGGTAATTTGACTCTGGCCAAGGAAATGTTTTCTAAGAATTCTGCCCTCAACCTCATACTCAGTTTGTGGTTCAACATGCTTACCTCATCAACACCTTGTCAATCTCTCAGACACCCGGGAGCATTCATCTGTTTTGTAAGATGGTAGCAGAACTTGCTTCAAAGTGCAGAGTTCTGCAACTATTTATGATACAATGTCATCAGTACATCTGCAAACCTGGATGAGTCATTATGAGCTCATGACCCCATGCTGTTTTCCGAGTATTCCAGCCATTCAAAAGCAATTCAAAAACTGTAGGAGGCACATGCTTTTATTGGGCCATCCTGTGGATGTATGGGTCCAACTCAGTAGTGCTAGTAGCATACTTACTATTACATTTCACTACATTTCCTTTTCCGGCACAACTCACGCGCTCTCTCGAAATATTTTGCTTTTCTCAACGTTTTCGCACACAGCTGTAAGCGGGAACCTCAGGTGGAAATATTTTGCTTTCGTCAAGGTTTCGCACACAGCTGTAAGCCAGCACCCAACAAAGCTGTACGCTCCAACTGACAAAAAGGCGTTCACTTTGTGAAGTTTTGAGGTAAGTTGAACCTATGATACTGTTTGTCGCTGTTACTTTTCATAGTCGTAGTCGAAAATATAAACCCCACCTGGAACATTCGCTATGTCCACACCCGACAATGCTCGCGACATTCTTTTTGGAGGCGAACCTGGACAAATACCAGATACTCTGACTACCATTCCGCTCAGTGAAAGTCTATATATTACCTGTGCACACGTTTCCAAGGCACTCGCGGATCCGTCCAAGTCAATCGAGTTAAAGACCAAGTATAAGACCGTCGTTGGATGGTACGCGTGTAAGGCTGAACAAGCAGTCTCCCAGCCTTTGGCGAAGCGGAGGAGGGTAAGTTTACTGTCGGGGAGATCCTAGTACAGCTGACGCCAATTCTACCGTGCAATAGACGGCGGCACCAACATGTGATATCTGTCGCCTGACGCTGCCACGTCCATTCGTGTGCCTCTCCTGTTCCTTCGCCGGGTGCTGGACAGGTGGACACATCACTTCTCACCTCGCTGGTTTCGGTCACCCATTCTGTAAGTTTAGCTTCTACGAGCGCTAACGGTTAATGACATAGTCGGTCGATATATGTCGCTCCACTTAGGTGTTGACACCAAATCAGGATCTTTATTTTGCTTGGAATGCAATGATTTTGTCTATGGTCCCATGTTCGAAGACTTGTACCTATCCACAACGCTCATGGTAGAGGAAAACCAGACACGTTTTCAGGGTACTTCGTATCGCATTTGCGCAAGTCGTTCAACTAACAGTCGCAGTATCCAAGCGGATACGTGAACCATACCAGCCATGGATACCAAACAATGAAGAAGCAACGTCCCTAAAGAATACAACTGTCGTGCCGTGTCAAGGCAAATACTTGCACATCTTGCCTTCACTTTCTCCTAACGAATCCCGAACGTAGGCTGTCGCGGTCTACTAAATCTCGGACAGACTTGCTTTCTCAATGTTATTCTTCAATCGTTCATTCACAACCCACTCCTCCGTAACTACTTTCTGGGAGATCGGCATAATAGTCGACTGTGCAAGCACACCGACTGTACTTGCTGCGAGATGGACAGTTTATTTACAGAGGTTACTCTCTTTTCAACGACTTTTCTAGTTGTTGACCGTCGGTGCTGCGCTCAGATCTATTCCTCCTCTACAACGCCGTTTGGCCCCACATCATTCCTCTCTACGACGTGGAAAGTATCGGCTGAAATGTCAGGATACGCACAGCAAGATGCCCACGAATTTTTCATAACTGCACTCAACCAAATTCACGGGACATGCCGTGGATCGACAAATATCTCCTGTAATTGTATCGTGCACCAGACGTTTGCAGGGCAGCTACAGAGTGAGGTGATCTGTGAGCGGTGCGGTAATGTCACCCGCACCGTGGACCCAATGTTGGACATCAGCCTCGAGTTAAGAGATCCAGGGATGGAAAAGGAAATCACCCTTGCTGGGTGCTTGCGCAGGTATGTTTTTCGTTACCTACATGGACTCGGTTGCTCATGTACCCTACCCGGGCGTGTCCGTGTCATTTGCGTTTATGCCCTGCGGCACGTTTAATCCAGATATACGAAACCTGAAAAATTGGGCAGAGAGTACAGCTGCACAAAATGTGCTAAGGCAACGCACGAGGCAGTCAGGCGACTCAGTATACGCAAACTCCCACCTGTCTTGAGCTTCCAATTCAAGGTCCGTCTAATTTTCTGCCCTTCTCGTAGTCCCAGCATGCCCTTCCTAGACGGATGGCTAAACTCAATGGAATAGCGCTTCGAACATAAGACGGTCTCCAAAGGTGCGCCGCAGAAGATCGACACGCCTGTACGGTTCCCGGCAGCGATTAACATGGCGCCCTATACCACTCTTGCCGTGCCCAACAGCGACGAAACCATGTACGTCCGTTTCTCATCCCATCCTGTTCCTTCGCCTCTGTCCATATGGCTTACCCCTGATTCGAAATTGGCGGTGGCCATGTCTTTTCTCACCCTCTGGTTTCCCTGGCGCCAGAAGCACGCATCCAGGGCCAGACGCGATGTACGAATACGATCTTTTTGCAGTGATCAATCACGAAGGTCAGATGGAGAACGGGCATTACACCAACTTCGCGCGATTTCAGGACGAGGTATGGCCCCTTACTCTCCGCTACAACAACCCGCTCAATCTATTACATACGATCTAAACTGCGCGTGTAGTGGTATCGTTTTGATGATGAGAAGTAAGTCTTCCTCACGCATTCCCCCGGAAGCTGTCCTCAGCCGTCGCTATCTCATGCTACCTATGTTGCTTTGCGGCTTGAACGATTACGCAGGGTCACCCTCTCCAGTCTGGGCACGTGCCTGAACTCCAACGCCTATATGTGTTTCTACGTCAAACGTCACCTCGATTATAAGCCGTATATGAAGCCGACATACCGGGTCGCCCGTGAGAACGATATCGTACGGGAGCAGGAGCAGGAGAAAATGCGGGAATTGGCACGTATGAAGGAGGTAGACGACGCTCTGATGGCGACGATTGGTGGAGACTGAGTCAGGGGTGGTCGCCGGAACTCATGGGAAATAGAGTAGAGGTGTATTCGTAAAGGATGTATGGGATGCGATTCAGTGTACATTATGCCGTCTATCCGACTCAGCCTTATGGACAGTAGTAATGAAACGACACCTTCCCAACAGCTGACGAGGAAGCAGAACTATGGAAGGCAGGACGGGGGAAAAAACGCAAAGAGGAGAACGAGAGATGAGGAAAAACAGCCCTGTGGATAGTTGAAATGCTATACTGTGCCAGACATTCGGGAAATAACGGAGGGCGAAAATGTACACTTTCCAGTCAGGGGATGCAGTGGAGGAGAGAATAGAATTAAGGAAGAGCAAAGAGGAAAACAGTCGAGAGAGAATTTAGGCAGGGATGATATCGTAAAGCTCGTCGTCCCTAACACGGATCTCAACTACTTCCACTTCGTAGTCCGTCATGGAGGACGTCTTCGACCAGGAATTGGAGATAAAGCCTTTCGAACCTGGAGGTGAGGTCGAGGCCACATCTGTGAATAACACCAGCAATCAAAATAGGACAAAATTATAACTGTTAGCAGAAGAATACAAAACAACTGGAGGGCACAAACATCGATCCTTGATATAGGGTGGAACGAACAAATCCTGGGGAGAGTCATGTCAATTCGCCACAATTCAGCGCGAAGCGTGGGATGTGATGAATCAAAAATCGAACCTGATTCCACACAAATCCCTGACTTTTCTGGATGGTCAAGATAGGGCGGAGAGTATGTGTCGGGCGACGTTCCTTTCTACGGTGCCGCCTCTTCGTCGGCTCCGGTTCCGGATCGACGGCACGCTGCTTTCCCTTGATGTCCTTCTTAAGCGGAGGTTGCAGCGGTGGAGGTGATCCCGCCTTCTCGTTGCTACATTTGTCATCACCGTCGCAAGCGGTCCGATCAATCTCCATATTCTGCGTATCATCCTGCCTCTCGATGCGGTCGCTGTCCGGGCCATTACTGGAAGGACGCCCGTAATCTTCGCCGTCCTCTGAGCATGAATTATCGTCGGACTGACTATCCGTGTAATCATCGTCCTCATCGTCGTCCTCGTCATATGGGATCTGCTCGTAGCAAGCCCAGGTAGGTGGTGACGACGCACGGCCAATCAGACGCCTCCTGAAGTAGGAGGAGTAGGGGGAGTTTGGAGCGGCTGTACCGGTGCTCATGATGAGACGGTCAATGGAGTAATCAGCGTTGGTTGTACTGCTTAGAGTAAAGTGTTATGTGAGCTAAACTATGGAAGTGAGGATGCACGGCTGGCTGTGGGTTCAGTCGTTGCCTCGTGTAAGTGGTGTGGTGCAGAGTCAGAGTCGGCCGGGCTTCTCCCACGCCCCACACAAAGTCGGGAAATCCTTTCGGTAGGGGTTATAAGGCAGCAAATATCAGCTTTTGATCGACGCATCCGCATCATGGCAAACTCAAAGTATGCCTACGTTCGTAACTATGAACTGCCCGATTCATTGTTACCCGGATGCTTTCTGGTATGCAGATTAGACGGACACTCGTTTCACAAGTAAGTAAGGAATCGCGATCCATCGACCAGCGTTCACATTCTATTGGCACAGATTTTCTGAGGAGCACGGGTTTGCAAAGCCCAACGACAAGCGTGCTCTCGAACTCATGGACCGTGCTGCCACAGACGTCATGACAGAATACAAAGATATTGTCCTTGCCTTCGGTGAATCGGATGAATTCAGGTGAGCCATGTCCTATGCAATGTAACTGTTGGGGCCAAAACGTGCGGGCCACAGCTTTCTACTCAGAAAATCCACGAACCTGTATAACCGGCGGCAAGCTAAAATACTGACGATTCTCACGTCCTATTTTACTTCTTGCTATGTATTCCACTGGTCAAAATACTTTCCTGACACACCGATGCGGTACCCTCCTTCGTTTGACGGTCGCATCGTTCTGTATCCAGACGAGCGATCTGTACGTGACTACTTTGCTTGGCGACAAGTCGACAGTAAGCAATTTTTTTCCGTCGTCACCGTCGTAGGCTCTCACCGTGGCTGCTCCGGCAGCGTCCAGCACACATCAATAATCTATACAACACCGTATTTTGGGCACTTGTACAACAAGGAGGAAAGACGGCAGCTGAGGCACATGCCACGCTCAGGGTAAGGCAGAAGCTGGATCAGCCGTTGAGGATACTGATCGGTTAGTAGGGCACCGTGTCTGCCACGAAACATGAAATGCTTTTTCAACAATTCAACATCAACTACAATGACATTTCAACTAGGTACAAAAGAGGGAGCGTCCTTGTACAAGTGGTACGTGCCCTCCCTTGCGGCCCGGCTCGAGTTTCGTTCACTCCGGCTGTAGCCTGAGGATGTACCAGAGATCGCCTCGGAAACGAGTACCGGACATACAGTTACGCAGCAGATGTCCTCTGAAGAATCCTCTGGGGGGAAGAAGAAAAGGGCCAGGACGATGGTGGAAGTACTGCATTGTGATATCATCAGGGATGAGTTCTGGAAGGCCAGATCCTACATCCTTGCGGGCTAATAATTAATCCGTCGATCTTCGTTTTTCATGTGCTTGAGGCATCCAATACTTACGCTTGAACCATCTACTGAACCGCATCATCACAGCTGCGCACGTGATGCTCTGTCGGTCCGTGCCGAGACTGATTTTCACTGCCACACTTCACGGGAGCGGCCTTACATAATCTTAATACTGAAACGATGTTCGGCGCGAGATGCGCGACTGGAACATCTTTACTTGCGGCGCGCTGTTTTCCTGATGTTTGGCACTGTGGGTCCACAACTTTTTCTAAGATGACAATGGCTGCCGCAGGTAGTGTTCTATGGGTCGCGGTGCTGGAAATCCCATCAGCAGCTGGCGCGTTGCCGTGTCCCCTAATATCGGCCGTTTATCCATCCAACGAGACACTTCAATCTTCCACTCGCGCTCCAATAGCAGCGAGTCCGACTCCGGCGCTGCCCCCGTAGGCAGGCGTGCCGACAACGACCCTTCTTCTGCACGTTATACAGGGGTTGTGCACTTCAGGCATCATTCGAACCAGACACCCAGCGATTGCAAACCCAACTCACTGAGGAATACAGCGTACATACCTCCCCGTCAGCACCAATCCTTGACGCCACAAGTCTGCCCCCACCCTGTACCGCACGCCACATATCCACATGACCCACTTGGGTATCAGGGCTCAGTGCAACCCGTGAGTTGTTTTTGCCTTGTTTTACTTCTAGTGGCAGTTCACAGCGCTGAACGGACGTACGCCACACCAACAGCACTTATACGACGGCAAAAAGCCTGGTCCCTCCGACTCACGCCTCTCAGCCGACAGCAACCATAGAACAAACCCAACTGCGTCCTCATCTGACTACAGTATTATCGATCTACCCCATTCGCAATCTCCCGTAGAATATACCCAACAGCAGGTCCCCTTGCCCCACTCCGCTTCTCAGCGGCAGCATTATTGCCACTGTTCTGCATATCAGGGTCAACACCGCGTTGGTCTAGAGACCGTCAATTGCGGCGATCACTTGCCCAACACCCCAAGTACACACTGTTTCCACGTTACTTTTCCAGGGTATCCCCTGAGCAACATTCTCTCGCCTGAAACATTTGACCAGCTCCACCTACACAAGCATCCGTCGTCGCAAATGAACTACTTTCCGTCCCACAGCGCTGACTCTTCGTCTTCCGCCGCCACACGGCACCAAGGGAGCGCACCAACCTTTTCGGTTTCCCCCCTCGCCACAACCAGTCTTACGGGGAGATCTCTCTTCCCAGACGCAGGCCCTTACCTGCGTCAGCAACTCGGTTTACAGCCTCATGAGCCTGTCAACCTATGGTCTCTTCCTGATCCTCCCCCAGGCGAGAAGCCTAATCAACCCTACCCGACGCTCATCAAGCTTGCGATCTACGGCAGTCCCAACAAACAGTTGACCCTTCAGGATATCTACAGCGAACTGGAGAGACGCTTTATTTGGTTCCGTGAGCACCGCAATGAGCGGGCATGGAAAGTACGTCTTCCCTTTCTCATTCTCCCTCCCTCTCTTTCCTGAAGATTTTCTGATGGGTATTGAAGAATTCGATCCGTCACAACCTGTCGCTCAACAAAGTGTTTCGCCCTGTTCCACGGCCCATTACTGACCCTGGGAAGGGAAGCTACTGGCAACTTGACGTATCCGGGGGCGAGGGTTACAAACGCCCCCGTAAGCGACGCAGCAGGGCGTCCAAGGCAACCCCCTCGGACGATGATGAAGAAGAAGACACTTCCGAGCTCGACGATGAGACGGAGGGGAGTTTTCTTGAGATCCGGCCACAATCTGTTCTCAGTTGCCCACCTCAGCATTCCGCTGCATTGCTGCAGAGCATGTCAACGAGCCGCTTTCCCACCGATAATACTGCCATTGACCCAGAATTACGAGGAGATAGTGGACATCTCGTAGGCGAAGGACGCTCCAGGCCGGGATCCCGCAGGACAAACAGCGCAGGGAGCCCGTATCCTAGTGTCACGCCGTCTCCGCGGAACTTGCACCCAACCACACTTTCAAACCTTGACCTTAGTTCTTACAGCCAGCCTGAATGGTCTAGCCAATCGTGCTTTGTACAGGCGGCGTTCCAGTCGGGGGAATCTCATAAGCAGGGTAGCGGAAGGGCTTCTTCGGTCCCTGTGCCAACTAACTATGAATGCCCATTGTCGGTTTCTGGCGTTTCACGTGGACAGATATCCCCTCAACCGACAAGCAACATTCCTGCAATGCATCGGCCTTCACTGGGTCCCGGGCTCGAGTATGGAAACGAGCCTGGACACTCAATGGCCAATGCTCAGTTCATGCAGAGCCACGCGGGCCAGGCACCGTCCGTCAGCTCGACACATGGCAGGAGCCAGGTCCACCAACGTCTTCATTCTTCTCAGGAACCACATCCGACCACCACTTCGGCCTTGCCCGATTTGTCCTCGCAGAGTTGGAGCTCTGCGGCGAACTCGAAGGGTAAAGCTCGGGCAATCTGAAGGTTCGGTGTCGTCGAGTTCGTTTTGAAGTGCTTGTGCCAGAAGCACTACCGTACCAAAGCACACGCGACTGGTCAACACGACACAGATGGAGTTGCGTGGCTTGATGAAGGTGATTACTGAAGTACTTCCTATTGACTCAACACGCTGCCTGTTCTACGTCTCTTTCTTTTCTTTTTTCTAATCGATCTCGAAGGTCACCAGGAATTATCGCAACCATCGCAATTAGCTATCCGCACATTACGAATGCCTCTCGTTTCTGTCTCGGTCTAGTCTTTTGTTGTTCCGGTGGCCTGCTCGACGATTTCGGCACTTCGCCTCTATGGTCAAACTCATATCTGTGACAATCACCTACATATGATGATCATGCACATCTTCACACAATCTCTACGCACATCCCTTTGCTTTCTCTGTTGTCATTGTCATTTTGCTTTCACCGCTAACAACTGCAATTTTCCTCTCACTTGCTCTCGTGGGTGGATAGCGTGGTATAATAGTCCCCTCCCCCTCCGGTTGCTCCATTCGCGTTTTATGATCCCTTACATCGTTTCGCTCTGGCTTCAGCGTAATGTATACATCAGCTGTGCACTTACACTGTACACCTCTGTTGCCTCTCTTATCCGTTATACTTCCCGACATGATTAGGCCAAGGGGAAACCAATAAGTGGTAACTAACGGACTTCCAACTGAAACGGAGAATGTCAAGTCTATCGATGGAAATACAGTTTGTGTAGTATCGATTGCAATCCCTCCGAGTCATACCCCTTTGTTCAGAAGAAAAAAGGCAGTTAGAGCACGGAATGCAAAACCCCCAACACCATCATCCCAGCTGCTGCCCATCGCCACACTTTTCCATGGCCATCCCTGCTCCCCAGAGCTGAACTTGAGGTGGTAGGACTCGAAGATCCCTCTGTACTATTTTCCTGGTAGCCGGGCCCTGCGATGGTCGAGTTCCCAACATAGAAAGACGCATTGTTCGCAGTGACGTCGAGTAAAATGATAGCTGCACCAGGTCCCGGAATGCTGATATTACACCCGTTTGCACAGTCCGTGTAATACTGCGTTGTTTGTGTCCCCTCAAGCTCGCCATTCGGACCGACCGTCTGCCCTGCCCACGAAATCTTTGTGGCCTCAGTGATGCTAGGTGCCTCGAGAATCCGTACGCCTGCAGTACTAGCAACGTTTGAACTGATCGTAAAATTGCGGGCGTTCCCTCCGTCGTTGCCATAGTTGATCAAGACAAGCCGATCGCAGTTGGTTCCATTTTGGCCATAGAGTGCATAACCAGCGACTGTGGCTGCAGGATTATATATCGAGTTGTTGAGGTTGATGTCGAGAACTGCAACGCCGCTCGGTGGAAACGTCTCTGAGAGGAAGAGTGCGGAGTAATAGGGGGAGCCAGTACGCCACCCCGGTGCGGTAGAATCCGTGGGCGATGGAGGATCGAATAAATTGTACAAGACACCGTACTCGCGAGTGTGAAGGAAGGCGCCACTTAGGCCAGACGCCGCAAAATTGAGTGCCGCGTCAATGGCCCACAATGACGCTGCAAACTGCATAGCCAGCATGACATGACAGGGATATTGCAGGGCGTCGCACAAGGGGCGAGCGGTAAACGAAATGATCGACGTTGGTATATAACGTGCACTTGAAACACGCTTGTAAGTGAGCCACTTACCGTATCGGAAACATTCGAGCCGCCACAAGAGACAGTGTTATATTCGGTCATAAGGACTGGAATGTTCGCTTCATGTGCCATGTTAATTCCTGTGTTCTGCCACTGAGCATACGATGGAACTGGAATAACGATGATGACGTAATTATACGGCCTAGAAAGTCTGCCAACTCACTATTCGTGTGTGAGACGAAGTAGGACAAGTTTGTATTCTGTGCGTTGGCACCGTTACAGATATTTGTGGGGTAGTGTTGTAATGTGTAATACTTGTAGGGATACTGTGACAATCCCGCATTGAGCACATCAGACAGGTCCCTGCCAAACGGGGTCATGCTTGGACGGAGCTGACAGCACGGGAAGTAACCACGAAACTTACCAACTGCAACATATAGTGGGACCGCCAATAACGGGACTGAGTATAAGGTCACCGTACACCGAGTTCTCTAGGTCATGAAGAACCTCCGCAACTTCAGGAATCTGAACGGAATGATAAGAGGGCCGCACTCTCTCAGTATCTCCACTCACATAGTCTTGTATCGTGTAGTTTGTCCTCGTCCCATGTCCTGAGTACAGGTCGGGTTCCTGCGAAGTGGGAAGCATATCACTAGGACGTCCGGTCATGATTTCCAGATCAAAAGAACTCAGCCACATACGTTTCCTAAAAGCATGGAATCAAGTCTCGCCCCGAGCATCTCATCAGCAGCCCTTGCAAGTTCAATCACGTCCGTGTCGTTGGATGGATCCTGCATGCTTAGCGTGATGATAAAATCCATCTCACCCACGATATCTGCCATAGAGTTGAGCACATCGAAAAACGTGGGACCAAAGTCGACAGGTACGTCGTTGAAGTATGCGTTTGGGTCAGTAACAATGATCATTTGAGATTGGTCCGGAACGAAAGTAGAACTGTCCATGCTATTGCCACCGATGCGAACACGGAGGGGAGATTGGATGCGTGCGCGAAGATTCGCGAGATAATTCTGCATGGGATTGGGCATCGTAAGTGGTGTTTCTCCCCCTACAGGTTCATATTACATCATGGACGTTCGAAGGATCAGCGCAACAGCGAAGGGAAGGACACAGTAAGTCTCCTAATTAGGGCTCGAAGGGGGAATGGACCATACATAAGGTGTCGAAGGAATTCAGTTCGAAGGATATCCCCAGAAAATTATCTCGCACCAACGTGAACGGCGATTGGGAGGTTGCATTCTGAGGAATAATGACGTCTACGGGTGATAGTGATGCTGAGCGTGCACATGACCATAGGTTGGACACCAAAAAAAACAAAGAAAAGCGGTAGAAAAAAGGGAGCCCGGAGGGGAGCCACGTTGCCAACGAGTAACATGTAGGAACCATAGAGGCAAAGAACTAGGAGAATAACAAAGAGATAAACGAAAGCATGAGCTCGGCTGCCACTATGACAGATTGTAAGCGAAAATAATTAGCTAGTATGACATTACCTGCTGGAATTCGTATTATGTAGACAAACACGCTCCGCAGTAGCGCTTGGCATGCCTTGGCTTCTCAACATATTTCGGCGCTCGTCTCCGGTACGTTGCAGTAGTGACATGGACAGTCAAATCGCTTACAGCAGTCACCAAGTTGGCAGGAGGCCCAGTTGTTGATTTCATGAAATCCGGTGCATATGTATATCGGTACAATGGCTCATCGTTGCGGCGGGCGAATAGTACACCTGTACTGTCATTGCCAGGCGAACAGTAGTGTCTCACGAGCCTCTCTGGTCCCGAGTCCCAATCTAGTCTAGTAGTCGCATCCTCGTTTCACTTTTCGCCGGAACTTGAGTTTAGTGCAGCATATATGGACCGACGAGGATGGGTTTATCGCGACGAATGTATTCGGATTTCCCACTTGCTAGGGGCTGGGCGCGAGCGCTGAAGCTGTAGTACTGAAGTACCGAGTGCATAGCTGCTGATTCACCAGTTTCCGTGAATAAAAAGGGAATGAAAGATGTAGTCGCTCTCCCGCTCGACTCTTGGCGGAGGCCGCCGGCGCGTACGTGTGTCTCCGTGTCGATCCCTGCAACTTGCAACGTCATGATGATACCATATGACCCACACTCTCACTGACCCGGTCATTGAAAATGCGGAACACTCCCCGTCAACTGAAATTTGGCCACGGTTCCAATTACGACGGCACACCGAATGGAACATGAGGGAAATTTAGATGATGATTACCCGAATCAGAGAACTCAAGAATCCAAATGCTATTAGGGTAAAAGCAGAGGTGTAAGCTAGCATGAAAGAAGACTACACGTCAGAGATGCTTTCCCGACTATTTCAATGTCGTCCGCGTGATTAGACAAACGAAAAAGTAGATCGAGCGTCGGCGTATTCCTTTCGAATCAAGTCCAGGTTCAGTTTATTCATCACGCCACGCCTGCCTCGCTCGTCCGCCGTGCCCGTTCCGGTAGCGCAGCAATAGGTCGCATAGAGGCATTCCCCGTACCGAGTAGCTCCTTACTCGCGTTGCCACCTGCGCCAAGCCCGCCCCCGTCGGCGACTGCAACTGCGATCGTTTCATTGCCACCCCCCGCACCCCTATCCATAAGTGCTCGCTTCGAGTTCGCAGGACCAAGTGTCTGCGACGCCAGGCGCTTAAACGACGGCCGAAACACTTCTCCCTCTGAACTCCCTGTTCCATCAGAAGCCACGCTCGACTCGCGGGATGGCAGTTCGCGTGGCAGGTTCCCAAATGATCCTCCACCAGGTCCATGACCATGCACAGAGGGTATAGGAAGTGAAATCGACGGATTCGACAACGGTGGAGGTTTCACTAAGGATTGGTGTGGACCAAATGCATGAGCGAGTGATGACACCGAGGAGGAAGACGAAGGACGGCTCAGAGCAGTCATATCCGTAGCAGACAAGTTTTCTGCAGACACGCCACCAGATGGCTGTACTGGGCTTCTGCTCGCCCCAGTGCGTGTCCCACGGCGTCGCGGAACGAGATTCAGGTTCAATGAAGCGGAACGAGCATTCACGGCAGCCTCGTAACTCCGCAAATCGTCCGAGTTTCCATGCATACTGCCTCGCGATCCTTCTACATGTCCCCCAGCATATCCATTCATTAGCGGGTGTCCCCGTTCAACGGTGGGTGTTACACTGGGTAAGGACGATACGCGCAAGCGCCGGCGTTGGCTAGATGGCGACAAGGACATCTGAGCCTGCTGTGATTGCGACGTATTTGTATGCGGCGCGGTATCGTCCCCTCCTGGTCCGCTGAGCGGCGTACGAACATACGCCTTCCAAAACTCTCGCACCTCGCCTGGAGTCTGCAGAGCCGAAAGGGACGTCCCACGGTCCCTGAAAGGCTGTTGATTTGATTGATGCGGCTGAGACGCCTGACGTGCAGGCATTGGGGTCGCATTTGGGGAGTGCGGCATGACACCGCCCACGCCGACGTTGGAAAAGAAAGAGACGCCATCTGACTGAAGTTGTTGAGCGAGGGCATTCTGATCTTCGATCGACATGAGACCAAACGCGGAAGAAAATCCACCTTCTGAAGTGGGCCGCTGCTGTTCCGAGGTCGGATAATTTGACGGTTGCGAAGAGGGAGCAACATCTCGACGCTGCGAATCCCCACGTTGGCCCTGCGCGTTGTCCAAAGAGTTGTCGAAAAGCTCTCCCGGGCCTGGGAGTGGCAGATGAACGCTGCTCGACGTTGCACTGGAGGGAACAGAATGAGAGGGGGCGCTGCTGCTATCACTGAAATCGAACGATGCACGTCGGGCACGATACCCCGATCCTAGGCCATTGGGATTGTAAAAGTCAGGGTCAAACGTATCCGAGACGGCCGAGGGAACCTGGGGGCGAGTTACACCAGTTGGGAAATCCTTATCGTCCAATGGAGGAAGGAACCGACTCGCGTCAAACAAGCCCGCCGAGCCTGACGAAGGATCACCCCATGAGTACCAACCTGGTTGAGACTGGCTCGTATATGTGCCGGAGAAAACATTGTTTCCAGTGGTCGCTGCAGGGTGAATAGAGGTAGAAGGCGACGACGAAGACCCTCCGCTTCGTCGCAGTAAATCGGTGTGAGTGCGAAATTTGTCTGTCATAACGTCCGGCGCCGCCATCGAAACAGGTATAGATGAAAGGTCAACCGTCGAGGCTGATGGATACGCTGGATTAAATGAGAACTGGGTGCTAAGCAACGAGTCCGGAATGCTCGTCGTCATGCTAGGTACGCTAGTTGGTGGTGGTACCAAGATCAAATCATCCAAGTGCGGGTGGGAACCGCCTATAACTGGCGAAGAGGCAGAAGACGCTACCGTACGGGGAGGCTGATGCCCAGGGCCGATAGGAGCTGTCTGACGATGGAACTTGACGTACGTGCATCGACACTTGCGAGAGACGCATTTTGCTGCAGAAACCAGAAAGGGCGTGTACATTTAGCTCTCGTATCCGCAGTAACACAATGACGACAAAAATGAAACGCCAAGCCAGGCCAGGCTGAAGAGGGAAATGGGATACGTACAACAAGGGTTTGATCCATCGCAAGGTAAACTCAGTTGGACACACTGGTCACAAGCTTGCTTGGATGTCGTCGCCCTCGAAGCTGCGGCGGATCCTTTCCGTTTACCACCGGCGGCGTTCGGAGACGGTTTCTCATTTGCATGACATTTGTTGATGTGGCGCGAAAGTAGATCACTGTCGTCGGGTGGAAAGAATACAGACGTCAGAACGGGAGAGCCGAGGATGACCGAATGGTAGTAAAAACATACCTTCGTGCAAACTGGTCTCCGCAATGTTGACACTTGTACGGCCGATCACCAGTGTCTACAGTTGGGGCGTCGTGAGCAAGCGAGTCAAGTATAATAGAAACGAGAGGCGGAGGGGAGAGTGGTGTGCCGACACCACTGGGTACCAGTCGATGCGACGATCCCGACCAAGTGGAGCGGTGGAACACCACTCTGAAATCCAACGATGAAAAAGAAACGTACGCGAACGCATGTGTCTTGCTACATGTTGAGGACGAGTGAACGTTGCCTGACATACGGGACACTTATGATCACCACCCATGGTATACTTTTACACTCCTTGTTCTTTTTTCTTCTTCAAAATGTAGAAGTGAAGAGGTCGAGCGGAAGCAGCAGAGTCGATGTGATGAGGAGTTCACGAACGGAGGCTATGACACTGTAATTATATTTATCAAAATCCACCTTCCGTCACTCTGCAAGCAGGACCCCAGATCTCAGATTCAAATCGGGTGTTTCCGCATGATGTCATACTGCTACTGACACGTTATCTTTCTACCGACTTTATTTGGTACCCCCAGCTACTGCTCGATGAAGCACCCTCCCCCATCCACTCAACCTGCTCCGGAATGTCAGCCAGCCACCCATATAAAATAGAGTCAAGAACTCAAGACAAGAGATCGAATACTCTTACCGACGTCGTCAAGACAATGCCCGCTCAACGCAATGACGCAATGTGCTTACACCTATTTACGCGAGATCGTGGCGGAGATCAACCCACTGCCAGAACAGCGCAACAAACACGCCGTCTGACGTCAGTGACCAAAGTTCAACCTGTGAATGTGAATGTGTCACTCTCACCTCGGCGCAGACACGGGCATGAACACTTCTGCCTTGGATCTGTCATGAAGAAACAACCAGAAACATCCCCGAGTCAGCATGACCATCCCAGGTACTTTGCCTTGCCACTAGAGGTCGAAGTGAAACACATAGTCGCGACAAACGCTCGTGCATAATGTCGAAAGGGGGTAATAAAACCCTGCGAAAACGACGAGAAACGTTTCTCCACAACGCTATCTTAACCCCCCAATATCCCGATATGTGCCCTGACTTCGCATGAATGGTTGGTCGAAAGAGCGGGTTGTTCACCCTCGCTTGGTTGCTTGGTCGGTAACATACCCGACACGAAGCATAGTTTCGTCTCGAGTACCCCCGTCGTCCAGCACACCCGATCCTCCTCATTACAACCATTCCCATCCCTTCACCAGTATAGTAAATCGGCTTTCTATGCCAATTCTAACCCTCATTCGATCATAAGTAGGGGGAGGCAGCGACCGATCGGAGCCGCTGACGCACCCTTGACGCAACATGCATCCCGCACGTGCGCAGCAACCCCATCTCACAGCCTTTTCGCCATGAATGAGCGAACAAGCGTCTTCATAAAACAAGAAGACAAGCTAGCAGGCTCGTTCATTGCGTGTCTTATCCGTCATGAATCCCATGCGTGGCACTGCATTCCACAGCTGTCGCATTTGGCCGTGCGTTCAGCTAACTCGATATCTATATCGAGTAACGCATTTCTGGCCAAACGCAAAGGGGAAAATGAGAAGTAAGAACCATCCGGCGGTAAAACAGGCAGCAGGACGTCAGCAGACATAGACGTTTTCAGTAGGGTTTCGATCACCACCACCATCATCATCATCATATCGTGCCCCCCATTCATTATAGGTCCCTAAACGGGACGGGAGGTAGGGGGAAGCACCTGCAAGGCATGCTGGCACCGACCTTTCATAAGGCCATATGCGGGGTATCCGGCCCTGAATCCAGGTGCTACTCGCACACCACCACGGGCCACGATCCGGTTCATCACATCCTCACCCAGCGTTATCTTCCGCATCGTCGGCGACAATGCGCCATTGACGACCTAAACGAGGCAACTGTTGAGAGCAATGTTGCTTCGTCTTTCATGGTGTGTCCTGCACCAGTGACGCCCATAGGGTGCAGGCCCGATCAACATCCACGTTGATGATAACGTGGGCCAACATCTCCCTTTAAAGGCAAGGGACGTCATCCCTCAGAGAAGATGACGACGTGGGTAACGGAGCTACCTCTCCACGTGCGTGTCTGTGACCTGCGCCTCCTCAATGCGGATATGGTTTACTCGCCATGGCAAATAGGCCAAAAAGAAAACAGAAGAGAAGAAGGAAAGAGGGAATCTACTCACGGCGTCAAGTTATCGACCCCGATGTACCTCATGTCCACAGGGATATAATGCTTATTGGGTAACGTATACGTTACGGTCTCCACGGCATCGTTCTCTGCGACGACCTGCTGGGCCATCCTGAAGAGGGTTGCCTGTACGATTCGACCGTTTGTTGATAGATATTATCGAGAAAGGGTTGAGGGGCCGAGAGGATAGTGTCGGAGTAGCATCGTTCGTGGTCAGCACAGATGTAACCCGATGATGACGCAGAAAAAAAAAAAAAAGACCGAACCTTGCCGGCCTAAATTCGGAACTCACCTGCACGCTTTTGCTCTCGTCCACCGCGAATACGTCCAACGTCGACTTCCTGACCCTCCTTGCCACTTCGTCGGCATATCTGACTTCCCTAGGCACGTCGAATGTCAGGCGTCTCTCGTCCGTGGGGAATGTGATTGAGATGGAGTGTTTGTAGGTGTAGGAAAGATCGACCGAGGTTGATAGGATGCGGTCGGACACTTCGGTGAGGGTCGTGTACGCATCCTGGATGAAGCCCGTGAATCCGGAGCCGGTGGTTTTGAGGACTGTCGCATCGGCGCGTTAGATCATATTCAATCGAAGAGCGGGACCGTGTCGACATTCGCGAAATGCGGGTGCGATGAAGGATGGGTAGGAGGTATGCAAACGAAAAACAAAGCGCACCCAACAGATCCGTGAGACCAGCTATAACCTTGCCCTCGAGCGAACCATCGGATTTCTTGTCTACCTATTTAAATTAATATCGGAAAAGCCGGCGTCAATCGCCCAAGAATAATAGGGAGTAAAGAGAGGAAAAGTGCGAGTTAAAGACCAAGGAAGGGACAGCCACGTCGAGAAACAAGGAAGACGAAGGGCCGAGAAGAAATGGGACCACAACCACCAATTATCATAACTTCACCGCTTTATATAACCCATCCCAAAGATCTTCCGCAAAAAGATCTAAACATCTGGAGGTGGAGTGAGAGGCCCTTCAAGGGGGCCAGACCCCCAGACTTGGGGAGGAACGGAGGAAGAGCACGAGACAGAAGGAGAGGATTTGTCGGAGCTAGAAAAACGGGCTCCACCGAACATACTAACAAACCCCACTCTACTGGGTTGCGGGAAACGGAATGTCAGGGGTAATACTTAACACTGGGGTGTGTGGGGGTCAAGCGTGTCACCCCTTCCATGAAACGGAACCATGGTAACGATGAAAAACATCGCTAACGTACACACCTCCACGTTCACGAACCTCTTCTCTTCACCATCCCTGGTAAACGAGTGTGGATGCAGGGTTTCCTGGCCTTCTATGCCAACTGAAATCCGTGACCAGCGTAATTTCTCGATGAAAACGTGGGCTTTGTGGATGTGGGCGTATGTCGCGAGAATATGTGTACCAAGATGGAGAGCAAAGTGCTCGGGTGTGAGAATGTGGGGAGAGGTTTTGGCGAGATCTAAGTGGGAATTAATTTATCGTAGACATTTTATTGAGCGAGGGCGAAAATGAGTTAGGGAATGACTTGAGGATGGGTGACGGGGTTGGCCGAGACGTACAATATGTGATATTCTTCACTGAGAGAGTATTCAGCTAGCATGTCAAAGCTGTTGACAACGATTCATTAATACTTACTCGAGTCCGTAGCCACGACCACGGAGTTGTCGCCCTTTGTATAGCTACATTCACCTTCATGAAAATCGTATATGGACCACAAACGACCGCAGGCACCTAGCGTCGATGTCACCTTCCAGGAGTACCTGGACAATGTACTCCACGACATCGTGTAGAGGTCCATTGCGTACGATGCGGAAGACACGGATCTTGTCCTTCCCGTAGCGTGCGGAGGTAAGGATGCCGGCTTGAGTGGTGCTGTCGGACATGGTAGGGGTGGGATTGAAGTAGATGACAACGAGGCTACGGCGTAAGATAAGGCGGAACAGATTATGTAAACAGGTGGTACTGGCGTTCTTCTCTCCCTTTGCTAATAGGCATGCACGAAATACATGTGTGTATGGATTACAGTGACACTGAGGTAGCTGGAGTTCTAGTTTCCCGAAGCGAGTCCCACCCAAGCCTGAGCAGTAACTTGGATGTGACCCGAGGACAATATGTAAATTAGCAAGTCCGGACATTCCCGGCAGTCTTGGTTTATTTTGTTCCCCTTGTGACTGTCGGTTTTCAGTTTCAGTCCTCGTCGCTCGTCTCATCTACGAAGAAAATGTTCCGCCTTGCACGTCCAGTCCATCCCTCGAGGTTGCGCTTCGCCAGCACATCTACCCAACAAAGAGCCCAGGAATCACTGACTAAGTCATTGGAATACGTGAAAAAGACTCTCACTCCGGTCGGGGATCGCGTTGGTGTCCTGTTGGGATGTATGTTTCTTCCTCACGATTGTCCGGTGACCGTGTCTTAACCGTAACCCATCAGCTTACCGCCAGCCCCTGCTCTACAACCTCTCCGTCACCCGTGAACTCCTCAAACAGATTTACATCGCCGAGAACCTTGCCCCTCCTCGGTCTCTATCCACTGTCCTTGACGCCTACAGCACACTCTGGACTCGTGTGCGCGACGTAGGGTATTGGCGAACCATATTGTCGAATGGCGAGTGGACAAGGGTGGGCGTGTATGCAGTGGAGGCATATGGGATATTCAAGGTATATTTCAGCCTTACTCTGGAATAGGTGAACATGACTGATGTTCCCTTGTGTCAGATTGGTGAAATTTTGGGACGAAGGAGTCTTGTCGGGTACGATCTACACTAAGCATGCACTAGATAGTCGTTATTATGCACATTAACATTAACATTTACGTGCGTCCAAGCGGGATTGATTGACTCCAATGAAAACCAGTGCGCATACTTATAATTTGGCGTAGGTACGTGTAGATGAGATGAGTCATATTAGTCCTCTTTTTTCGTTCCGACTTTCTTCTCTGCCTCCGTGATAGATGCGCTGTCCGTTTGGGGGCCACCAGCGGCTGTACCAGCACAGAGACGATATCAACTAAAGAGGAAGACTGACAGAGAAGACGAACTCACGTCCCAGCATGCTCTGAGCCTTCCATGGCCGCTTCAAGTCCCCATCAGCAGGTTTCCCGAATATATATATGGCCACCGGTTTAGCATCGTAGAGATTCTTGAGACCCATAAGGGCCTGTACGAAGAGAGGTTGAGTGTATTTGAGATAGAAATGGAAGAAGGCCATCATGGCAATGCCAAAGTAGGCCCCACGGAGCTAGGGAATGTCAACGGCGTGAAGAGGTGAGTTATGCACAAAGGAGGACGCACGAGCTTCGATATCTCGCTCAAATCATAGTCTCGCACCGTTGTGGTAACAAGACCACCTGAGGTAGAGGACTAGAAAGGGCATGTATCCGTGATCACATGTCGTGTTCCTGCTGTAGGGAAGACGCACCATCGGACTAGGCTGCTCGACTGTTTCACAAAATAGGAAACCCAATCATGAGAATGGAAGAGTTCTTCCAAAAAAAAAAAAGAAAGAAAGAAAATACACTGTACCGTATTTAAGGACAGTCTGGTCATTTTTTTGCTTGACCTATGCAAAACGGAACACAGCCGCGTCGGCGCCAAAATCGCCCCATGCTCAAGGGATAAAACGCACCTTGTATGACACGTAGAAATATGTTCCAAGAATGATGATTTGGCTGGTGATATACCCCAGACGAACATAATTCAGTACGACAGGATCGTCAAACGGGATTCTTCTTGCCACTTGATATGGCCGTCAGTATTCGAGTTTGACATAGGAAAAAGGGGAAGGAAACGCACACTGCATGGCTCCAAGAGATATAAAGATATTCTGTAGTCCCGCGTTCATGTCGCCGTCCTCGCCTGGTTAGTCGGTCGTCGGTGAAGTAGAAGAGTAGAAGACGTCGTGTCGTGTCGTGACGCGTGACCACAGTGTCACTACATCTTCTTCCATAATAGGAAACCGGTGGGACTATGGATGACGTCTATGGGCACATCCTCGTACTGACGTTCATCATTGGACTGCGATGTTCAACAACGAAGAGCACTCCGTGTCGCGTGCGCCGTCTTTCTCCAAAGCCTCTCATAGAACACACTCGACGACACGGACCTCCGTCTCTCGAGCTCGCTCTCGCTCCCGCCCGCGTTCCCGCACTCAATCACTCGTCAAGAAAAACGTCTCCCCGACAGACCTGCGACCCTCTGACATCCTCATCGACAGATTCGTGGCGTGGAAGGCCATCGTTAAGCAGATGATCGCTTATTTCGAGGGCGTAGCGGATATTGAAGGCAATGTTGCCAGGGAGTATACCAAGTTGGGTGCCGTAGTCCAGGTGCCCTTCAAGAGCGGAACGCAGTTTTTGGGAGAGGGTGGGTTGCAGGTGCGATTTTACTCTCCTTGTCCTTGGTTTTCCGCCGACCACCAAGGAAACTAATGAAGACATGACTAGGACGTGTTCTATAATATTCGAGACAAAGCACGTCATATCGCCGACCAACACGCCAATCTCGCGCGGACGGTAGATAGCTCGATCGTTCAGCACCTCCAGAAACTCCGTACTGAGATCAAGGCTCATATCAAGGTCAGTCATTCCTTTTCGTCCAAAGAGTCAGGTGTGGTGTCTGACATGGAAGATTTGCAGAACATTCAGAATGATACGGGTAAACTCGCTACTAGTGTCGCGAAAGAGCGTGAAATGTCTACTCGTATGATCGGCGAACTCGCAACGGCCATCAGCGTGTTCAAGAATACGCCCATGAACGTGACGCCGAAGTCCGATCCGTGCGTTCCTCCCTCTGCTTCACTCTTAATTGACAAGCGAACGACATCTTACGCCCTTCTCGTGTACAGGTACGTTATCAACATGTCCGTTTCTCACCAACTTCAGAAACAGATCCATGAAGAAAACGCACTGCAGAAGTCTATCATCATCATGCAACAGAACTCTGCCCACTTCGAAGAAGGTATCGTACGCGCCATCCAATCAGCCTGGGCCACTTTTGCCGAGTGGCGTGATCGTTCGTACGCCCTCGTATCTGATGCGTGGGGAATTTTGGACACGAACATGGCATCGCTCGCCCCAGATAGGGAGTGGATTGCTTTCGCAGCGCGTGAGGATCACTTGTTAGATCCTGAAACTCCCCTTCGCAATCCTGATACTGTCGCGTATCCGGGGCGAGAGGATCCGGCTTCGTCGCCCGTTCATGCCGGATATTTGGAGAGGAAGAAGAGGTTCACAAGGACGTACCGAGAATCATTTTATGTGTTAACAGCGGCTGGCTTTTTGCACGAGTATCCAACTTCGGATCCGACACACATTGGCATGCATCCACCCATGTTTTCGTTGTTCTTACCTGCTTGTACGCTAGGTCCACCTTCCGCCTCCCGAGCAAGATCGCACAAGTTCCATATCGAAGGAAGTAAAGATGGTGAAGGATTCAGCCACTCGGGTTCGATACGTCGTTCAGTGTTGGGCGGCATGGGTATAGGGAAAGGTGCCCATGCATGGGCATTCAGGGCAAGGAGTCGTGAGGATATGATGGAGTGGTGGAACGATATTAGGATGTTGTGTGCCAGGTATCTTGTTGCTTCGGAACAGATCGATCGGGGTGGACCTGTTGAGGCTGCTGTACGCTCCGCCGGGTACGTCAGTGAGGAAGAAGACGAAGAGGAGGGAGAGGAAGGTTCGAGCATTGAAGACGGTCAGGTGGATGTGGATGCAGGAGAAGAGCATGAGGACGAGGACGAAGAAGGGGAGGACGATCTGTATCAAGATGCTGAGACTAATGAAGAACCGCCTTCATATTCCCATCCTGGAAGACCGAACGGGTACACGGTAAGTTCATCTTGTGTGTTCAGACCCATGGTATACTAATCACTCTTCTACGCAGTCGACGAAGGACTACACTGGACACGTCTCGAGACAGCCGTCACAACGCCAATTAGACAAAGCGCCAGAAGGACGCAGTGTTAACTCTGCCAGAGACAACCACCTTCGTACAAGTATTGACAAGAACGACGGCCGTGAAAATCGTGGCACCGCTATGAGCAACCAACCAAACGGGCCGGGATCGGCCACTGCAACTAGCCGGAGCGGTGAACAGGAAGGAGCACCTGGACCCGCACCCGTGGAGAGTCGGTTCACGGAGGAGCTGTAATGCTTTGCAGATCGTTTCCCGTGCTTCATTTACGAATGGAAGGGATACATGGCCTCCCTAAAGATTTATCTATGCAGATGTAATCTGAGGAGTATTGTAGTGCATCCTCTCTTCATTAGTCAGTGTCAGTCTAAGTGTAAAGTTTAGGTATCTAAATGGAAAGGTATGGAATGGAGTACCTTTGGAGTGCTCACCAACAGCCAATCAGATGAAATGGTAGGCTGAAAGCCTAGTGTGGAAGCAACCCTGCAGTACACCATATGGTGCAATGACTGTGCCATGCCTAAACCAGCCCATCAACCCAAAAGGAAGTTGGCCCCTGTGAGATACAAGAGAGGGAGTCACCTGACCAAGAGGTGGCAATCATGTGGTACTGCTAACAGATGCTGATGGGTTCTGAACAGCAAACAAGGCAGAAGCATGCCAGACAAGTGCTAGAGTGAGTGGACAGGGGTGGAGCAGAGTGGAGAGGGGCCAGTGACATGGGGGAAGGTCCATAAGTGTCTGTGATGATGGCAGGACAGGCTAGAATGGAGGCACAGGCATGACAAATGTGGCCTACTGGTTTGTACACATCCCCCTGGGGCTCCAGCTCCATGGTCTCTGGGAGCATTGGAGACCATCAGAGGTAGGCCTGGCACTTGCTTACATAAACACATGTCATCAAAGATCATGTGGTACCTGAGAATATGTACATAAGAAAGTGTGTGCAGAAGCTACACACACCATACTGTACTGTAAGTGTTAACAGAAAGAAGATCCCATTGCTGATCTTTTTCTTAATCTAATCTGTGACTAGCATCTGATTAGATGTCATCAACCCCACCCAACTGGTCAACATGTCACTCACTATGCTGGTTCTAATGCTTTTGACCATGTCATGCTTGTGAGACAATGCAATTGACCAATCAACCCAAAAGCATACCAACACAGACATTGGCATGGGGGGAAGGTGATCCAATCATCATCATGTGACCATGACAGGGACCAGTCCTAAGAGAGAGATCCAGGAGGGGACCCCAACCAAATCAGGAAGAACCAGAGGGGTCTGGTTCCAAGGGATACCCCCTTAGACTTTACCTCTGATGCACATAATCATGGGATGCTCATATACAATGGCATGTAGATAGGCAAGTTTTCTTGTAGAAGTGTTTATACTGAGAATGTGGTGTGGATGTGAGAATTGAAACAGCTGTTTACATGAAACTATTTGGGAACAACAACATTTTTCCTGAAATATTGCAAAACCACAAATACAAAGCCAGCTCCTTGATAAGTTTCATGCACTGATGAAAGTTTTCAAAAATAAAAAATGAATGACCATCCTGGAAACTATTGGGATGTGCTTAACTGATAGAGAACTGAAGATGTCACAGCAGCCTCAGTCAACCCTTGTGGTTCAGCATCTTTGCTGGGTGCAATAGTGAAGGGTAGATGAAAACAGGGGAAATAGTATCTTACATAGCTGATTCTGTTGTGCAATATCCACAAGGATAGGACATAAAACATCCTAATAATCTCCTCCGTGCCCCAGAGGGTCTGGGGACGGAAGCGCTCTTTTTCCCACAGCGCTCTTTCGGAAGCGCCTTTTGGAAGCGCTCCCCATATATGGACGGAAGCGCCTCACAGCCACGGAAGCGCTCCCCATATATGGACAGAAGCGCCTCACAGCCACGGAAGCGCTCCCCATATATGGACGGAAGCGCCTCACAGCCACGGAAGCGCTCCCCATATATGGACGGAAGCGCCTCACAGCCACGGAAGTGCTCCCCATATATGGATGGAAGTGCCTCACAGCCACGGAAGCGCTCCCCATATATGGATGGAAGCGCCTCACAGCCACGGAAGTGCTCCCCATATATGGACGGAAGCGCCTCACAGCCACGGAAGCGCTCCCCATATATGGACGGAAGCGCCTCACAGCCACCATGGAAGCGCCTCTCTTCTGGCACAACTCATCGATGAGTTGTGCAGGGGTGGGACCAGCAGTGACAGACTACCCACTGCTAGTTTACTAAGGAAGTGCCTCTCCACTGGCACAACTCATCGATGAGTTGTGCAGGGTTGACCAGTGACAACAGACCATGAGGCAGCAAGTGACAACCCAGTAGCAAGATGGCAGACAAAGCAAGCTACTCACTACCAGCCACTGAGGCAGCACAATAATGTCGACGAGTTGTGCAAGGGGTGACTAGTGATGACCAACTGCCAACTAGCACAAGACCAAGTAGCAACCACCAACCACCAACCACCGACTACTTACCACCAAGTGCCTCACAGCCATGGAAGCACTCCTCATATATGGACTGAAAAGCACGGCCACCCATTGGAAGCAACTCTTCTGGCACAACTCATCGATGAGTTGTGCAAGGGTGGACCAGCAACAATGAGGCTACCCACTGCCAGTTGCTAAGCCTCTTTGGAAGTGCCTCACAGCCATGGAAGTGCTCATCACTGTACACATCATCGATGAGTTGTGCTGGAAACCACTTTCATGCCAGAAAGTGGAAGAGGGCCACCCCCCCCCCCCCCCCCCCCATGTAATTACATGGACAGGAAAGCACACATGGCCACAATGGAAGTGTCTCTGGCACAACTCATCGATGAGTTGTGCAGGGGTTACCAGTGACAACAGACTATGAGGCAGCACAACTCATCGATGAGTTATGCAAGCAGGCAGTGACTACCAAGTAGCAAGTAGCAGGATTACAGACCAAGCAAGCCACTCACTATCAGCCACTGAGGCAGCACAATCTGTTGATGAATTGTGCAAGGGGTGACCAGTGATGACCAACTGGCAACCACCGACCACCAACTAGCAAATGACCAAGCAGTGGTGGCCAACTTGTAAGCAGTGACACAGCCGCCAATGGAAGCAACTCTTCTGACACAACTCATCGATGAGTTGTGCAGGGGTGACCACACACCCACTAGCAAAAGTACCAACAACAAGCAACAGAGGGAGGCAGCACAATTCATCGATGAGTTGTGCAAGCGAGCAGTGACTACCAAGTAGCAAGTAGCAAGTAGCAAGATGATGGACAGAGCAAGCTACTCACCACCAGCTACCAAGGCAACACAATCCATGGATGAGTTGTGCAACAGTGACACAGCAACTACTGACTGGCAACTGACAAGGACCAACTTGTAAGCAGCAAGACCAACCACCGACTAGCAAAAGACCAAGCAGCAACAACTGATGACTAGCAACTAGCAACTACCAAGTAGCAATAATGACAGCAAGAGGAGTGACTAGCAACCGATGACCAAAAAGAAAGCAGTGAGGGATGATGACTGACTAGTATATGACCACCCAGCAGCAACTGCCAAGCAGACTGACTACCAACTACCAACCACAAAGCGACAAGAGGGAGACGAGTGTCTACTAACTAGCAAGCAGTTGACCACCGACTACCGAGTAGACTTAGCAGCACCACCAAGGACAGAAAAGAAAGTAATGAGTGACAACCACCGACTACCAAGCACCAACCACTAGCAAGTAGCAAGTAGCAAGACAACAAAGGAAGCAAAGGACCCATGACCAGTGACCAAGGCAGCACAATCTGTCAATGAGTTGCACAAGGGTGACTAGTGATGACTGACTACCAACTAGCACAAGACAGAGGAATGACAGCAAACTATGATGATGACCAACTACCAACTAGCACAAGAGCAAGGAACAGCAGCAAACTATGAACTAGCAAATGATGACTGACTACCAACAAGCGAAAGACAGAGGAACAACAGAAAACTACCAACTAGCAAATGATGGACCATGGATTAGGTTAGGTTAGGTTAGGTTAGGTTAGGTTAGGTTAGGTTAGGTTAGGTTAGGTTAGGTTAGGTTAGGTTAGGTTAGGTTAGGTTAGGTTAGGTTAGGTTGGT
>JANFAF010000221.1:0-34922 GCA_024663475.1 Pisolithus thermaeus
GCAGGCCAGTCGAGTAAATCGAGTCTCTGATTCTTGAACCACTGAGAGGCGAGCTTCGAAGTGTGCTTCAGATCATTGTCTTGTTGAAAATAAATATGTTTTTTCTTGATTCCGAGGTCGCTAAGGGTCCCTAGAAGGTCGTCCTGCAGGATTTGCACATACAGCTTCGCGTCCATGCTGCCTTCAATGCGGCATATCTGACCCAGCCCAGTGGCTGTGACACAGCCCCATACCATGACACTGCCACCACCGTGTTTCATGACCTTCTTTGTGTACCGTGTGTCGAAACCTTCCCCAGGCCTCCTCCAGCACCATTCCCGCCTGTCTGAGCCAAAACGATTGAATTTTGACTTGTCCGAAAAGACAACAGCTTGCCAGTCCTCTGCTGTCCAGTGAGCATGAGCCTTTGCCCACTCAAGCCGCTTTTTCCTGTGAGCCTCAGACAAAAAAGGCTTTGGACGGCGTACATAGCCCTTTAGACCACATGTTCGTAGCCTTACTCGGATTGTCTCAGCATTTATATCTGGGAAGAACTTCCTCTGCAGGTCTGCAGTGTCATGAGCTTTCCCCTGCCCAAGAAGTCGGACTGCATGACGAGTGTCATTAGAGGTAAAAAGGCGTCGGCGACCTGGTTTTGGCTTGACAGCATAGTAGTCTTCGGATTTAGCATAACGCTTGACAATGCGTTGGACTGTAGTACGATGAATTCCAAACTTTTTGGCAACATCACTGTCAGACAGGCCAGCTGCCT
The DNA here is from genome assembly GCA_024663475.1 of Pisolithus thermaeus. Taxonomy (NCBI): domain Eukaryota; kingdom Fungi; phylum Basidiomycota; class Agaricomycetes; order Boletales; family Pisolithaceae; genus Pisolithus; species Pisolithus thermaeus. The sequence goes on from JANFAF010000221.1 coordinate 752, forward strand.
TGTCTCGACAGATCCGGGCTTTCTTTGTTGGGCTAGTGTACTTTGTCATGGTGAAGTTAAAGGAGAGATACTGCTGATGGCTTCTGAGGTGGTGCACAGGCGGTAGATTCAATAGCGAAAAAAGTGAGGCAAGTTTTCGTAACACCTCCTTGTCAGCCAAAAAAGAATTGCACAGCACTTTTTTCAATGTTCATGCTACAAAACACCACAGCAAAAAGATAATGCAAAAAAATAACTTTCAGCTGATTAAACAGACTCTGGGGAACATATTGGAGTAGTTATATGGGTATATAATTTAGTGTTACAGGATCTGCTGGCGGAGTGCGGGAAATATGGCAGGTGTGCATTACCTTTTTGAGATACTGTACATCTTACTGTCCCGCCCACACAGCTGTCTGCCTTGTCTTACTTGGCGCACCCTCGTTTGAAAAACTTCAGGAGATCATAAAGAAGGACAAGGCGGCATGGTCTAAAATCAAGAAGGTTCTGACCGACCGCACAAACAATGTCAACGTTGTTGCTGCCCTTGTGGTTGCGTATGTCACAAATTGAGTTTCTCTGGCGTGTCTTGTGCTTACCCCGTCCTAAATGCAGGTCCTCCGCTTCGTTTGTGACTACCACTGCCTCGACACCATACATTTCTCAGTGGAACCCCGAATTCCCATACTTTTGTATGCTAGGTGGTTTCGGATGTGCTATGCTGGTGATTGTTAGTGGCTTTGCCCAAGTTATATTTTTGAGTATGATTGGTTCTCGAGATATCGAAGTATGCGTGGCTCTCAATTATTTTATATTCTTTCTGATTCCTGCTACTCCGGCTATGATCAACGACCACAGATGGCGCAGAAGAGCTGGTTGAAACGCGTATGCCTTTTCATGTTACTGGTATTGCCACTCTTGTTCCTGCTTGTTGCAGCATCAAGTGTTGGTCTCGCATTCACTGCCGCTCTCTGGTTTGGTGACGTACTTTGGATAAAGGTGTTACTAACCGCTGGTTACGTAGTGCTCCTTTTCATCCTAATGGTGATTATTCTTGTACTTTACTAGTCCTACTATATCACAACACGTATCCTGTATTTCACCATGGGAATCTGGATACTCAGCATCATTACGATGAGCTTTACATCTTGGAGTATAGGGCAGGTGTCATGTTGTGTGGGACTATTCGGGCAGGGTTGGTGAACATGAGCACAGAAATTCGACTGTCCATGTGTGCCAGATTAAACCATTCCAGCCAGCCACCTTAATCTTAGCCTCCCACATGCATCTCGGTTTTGCTGCTATCAGTGATGCCGTTAACAGGGTTGCTGATTGTCCGTGCTGTGCATCTGCAACACTGAAGTGCTGACATACTGGACAGGGCGATACCATTGACACTGCTGTCAAAAGCTCATCTTACAAATGCCGAGAGACGAGATTTCCGAAGTGAAGTACACAAACGATACATGCAAGATTAGATAAGCACCAGAGCAATCACAATTAGCGTGAAAAGGAACACAGCATAGCCAGTGGTCATTAACGCTTTTATCCAAAGTACGTCGCCAAGCCAGAGAGCCGCCGTGAATGCGAGACCAAGACTTGATGCTGCAACGAGTAGGAACGCGAGTGGCAATATTAGTAACGTGAAAAGGCATATGCGTTTTAACCGGCTCTTCTGCGCCATCTATGTTGATCGCAGACAGAGCAATAGGAATCAGAAAGAGTATAGAATAATCAAGAACCACGCTTACTTCGATATCTCGGGGACCCATCATGCTCAAAAAAATAACTTGGGCGAAGCCACTAACGATCGCCAGCATAGCACATCCGAAACCACCTAGCACGCAAAAGTATGGGAATTCCGGGTTCCACTGAGAGATATGTGGCGTTGAGGCAGTGGTAGTCACGTATGAAGCGGAGGACCTGCGTTGGGACGGGATAAGCACACGATACTATCAGAGCAACTCGACTCGTGACATACGCAACCACAAGGGCAGCAACAACGTTGATATTGTTTGTGCGATCGGTCAAAACCTGCTTGATTTCAGCCCATACCGCCTTGTCTTTTTCTGCCATGTCCTGAAGTTTTTCAAGCGAAGGTGCACCAAGAAAGACAAGGCAGAGAGCTGTATGTGTGAGACAGCAAGATACGGATGGGCTGTTAGAAATGTCGTTAAACTATCACTCACATGCTCGCAGTCGCTCCGTGACACCATCAACGTCTCTCCGATCAAAAGTAGCGGGGTCATCAGACGAGGTTGATTTGGCTTGTCCCTCCATCGTGTGAGACGAAGGTATGGGATGGGGCTACACGGAGGGAAGGGGAAGGCGTGAATTGAAGGCAGCTCTTACTCCTCCCGTTACGGGCTACCACGCAGATCGAGTGCTCAAGAAGAGCATATATAACCTAATATAGCCCAGGTGAGCCGAAGATGTCAGCCTCAGCCCCTAAGGCACACACTGCTGTGGAACCAAGACACTTACAGGAGGATGTGAGGTTTTGTTACGGGGAAACTTCTGATTGGTCTGGGAATAGCTATTCTGTTCAAAAGTAAAAACTCGGTCGCGATACATATTGCGAAGCATTTTTTTTTTGTTTTCTTCCGTTTTTTTGTTGGTAAAAAAAAGGGAGCGAACAGAACTTCAGCGCCCGCAATTGATACGGACGACGTGAGAAAGTGGTACGGAAGTACTTCTTTCAGGGACGTCCATACTTAGCAAGGTCATTGTTATCGTTAGGGAGTCTGATCGGTGTAAACGCACATGATGTCCCCACATTTTACTCTTGCCAAGACGGAAGCCGGTGCAGGTAATCGCATTTCACAATTTCAAACATTGACAAGGCTGACTCAGACACATCGCTGGGTCAACCGCAAGATCTGCTGGCATCCAAGTTGCTGATGCAACGGGCTGTGGTGCAGAAGTCAGGGTGGGAATCGAACGGAGCTCTTACGTTCTAAATGCCGCAACCAGTCAGCCTGCCATAGTCAGCAATGAGAGTGGCAGTGAGCATTATGGGTGCTTGAACAAGGTTTGAAATGAATTCAGGTGACACCAGAGGTTGTGACCACACGGCGGGGTTGTATCCAGGCTCCTACACAGCCCTTCCGCTGGGAGAGAGAATTTCTATATTTATATACCGCAACAAGTAGACTACTACTAAGACGCGGTGCCCTTTGGGGCCCGTAGATTGGGTTGTAAAATATATACCATCGTGTGATAGCTGTAAAGTAAAATGTATAGTTTATAGTTGGCGTGCAAGGGGTATATACGGGTAGAGATGGATGTTGGGAGGTGTATCGTACTTAAGGGAGAGAGTTATATAGAGTTCAATGGGAGGATGGCGTTACTCTGAGACTGAAGACGGCAACGTGTTGGTTTGGCTTGGGTCAGTACTCCTCAGTTTCTTGAACGCGTCTGTTTTCGTGAGGAAATCGGTTAGAGCCTCGATTCCTTTCACCATTCCTAAGATATCTGTTATGACTAGGTCTTCTGAGGCAGAGCGTAACAGGTCGCGAGTGGGCTCGTAGGCAGGGCATGATGCGAGGATGTGTTCCCAGGTTTGGATGCGTTCACCACATGGGCAGGAGGTGGTCTCAGTGGGGACAAATGAAGAGTAGTATTCACCAGTGAAAGCATGGCCTGTTCGGCACTGAATAAGTCGCCCATAGATTGCTTGTTTAGATTCACAGAAGTGACTGCGAGGTTTGAGAGATGGGGGCAGGCGGTCAGCAGGGGAAAAGAGACTGTTTGCTTTCAAAGTGCTGCGCCAGTGCGTGGTCCATTCCTCTAGGAGGAGTGACCGTGACTTGTGTCTTTCATAGGCGTACGACGTGGTGGCGGTCGTGTTGTCAGTAGGTGGTGCTGATGTGGCTTCCTTTGCTAATGCGTCCACTTTCTCGTTCCCACTTATTTTGGAGTGTCCTGGGATCCAGGAGATATGTAGGTGGTTTGATTCGTCCCTGCTGAGGAAAGAGTCAATGGAATCACATATTTGTAGGGTGATATGTTGTGATGTGAGCGGGGGGTTACTGGCTATCGCCTGAATCGCTGACTGGTTATCTAGAAAGACATGGATATGGTGAATGTTTCTTGAGTGAGCAAGGGGGAAGGCTTCATCGAGTGCCCTTGCGAGCCCTGTGAGTTCTGCGTCGAAGACCTCGTTATTTCCTCCAAGGTTGAGTTTGCCACTTATGACCTCTTGTGCGAGGAGGTAGCCGACCCAGCCAGAGCCAACTTTGTGGTTACCATCTTCGGTCTTCAGAGAGCCGTCTGTATAAACGAGTAAATACTGGCTATCTGTGTTGAGTTTACGGATGAGTTCAAAATGTTCTTTAACTAAACGTTTTTTGTCTTTGTTGTCGTCCGTGGCTGTTGCATTTATCGAGAGTCTAGATTTGTATCTTTCGTGGAAGTCGTCCCAAGGTGGGATGGCGTATATATCAATATGTGGGATGTGTGGGTCTGAGAGACTGGCTATGTTTTGAAGGCGCATAGATTTGTTTTTATTGGAGCGGGGGTGGGAGATGTGGGATTTCTTGTTAGGGGGAAGGGGGGGGGCATGGTCAGGGGGATCATATCCTCTCCAAATTTGCGGTAGGCGTATGATGATGGGGTTGGTACGGGGGAGTTTATGCAGGCGGGTTGCGTAATTTCTGTTAATGGCATTTAGATAGAAGGGGATTGGGGGGGTGGCACTCTCGATTTCGAGTGCTCTAGTCGGGGTGGTGCAAAAGGCAGCACAGATGTGCCGGAGGCACTTGTTTTGGACTACGGAGAGTTTGTTGGCTAATAGTTTTTGCCCACGCCACCAAACCGGGCTGGCATATGTCATGACAGTACGTATGCATGCATTGTAGATAAGGCGGAGGCGAGATTGGTGGAGACCGCGAACTGTGTTGGCGAGCATTCTTATTCCGGTTGCGATGCGGTGAGCCTTTGTGGTGACTGTCTGTACGTGCTTACGGAACGATAGTTTGGAGTCGAACCAGACTCCTAACCATTTAACAGTGTCTGAGTGATTGATGCGATGGGGGAAGTTGCGATACATCAGTTCGATGTGTGGGCGTGCCTCTTTGCGGCGCCATGAGAAGTGAATTAAATCAGATTTTGACAGGTCTATTGTCAGGCCGAGGCTCTCCAAGATGTGGGTGATCGTGGAGAAGGCGTCCTTTAAGATGGCGATGTTGAGGTCTAGGCTTATAGATGACGTGTACAAGTTCCCATCGTCGATGTAGCCTAGCAACGCTACTGGGGCTGCCTTAGAGGGTGGGAGACCCAAGGGGATGGTACGAGTTGAGAGACTTTGTTGGAAATTCTCGTATAATGCACTTGCATATATGATCGAGAGGGCTGGGGAGATCGGGGAGCCTTGAGGGATGCCGTTTGTTACTGGACTGGATGGGGACACTTTGCCATCTAAGCAGATTGCTGCCTCCCGTTCTGATAAGAACGATGAGACCCATCTGACCATCTGGATGGGGAGATTTTTCTGATGCATGATATTTGATAGTTTAGTGTGGTTGACAAAATCAAAGTAACCTTTTATATCGAATGTTAAGCTTGTGGTAACGAAGCCGTGGTTGCAGGCAGCTTCGATGTCGTTTACCAACGTCAGCGCAGCGTCTACTGTAGAGCTGCCAGGGCGGCCACCAAATTGAGTTGGGGGAACTAGTCCATATGTATGGGTCCACATCAAGAGACGGCGGGCCATAACTGCTTCTAATACTTTACCCAGACATTCCTCTAGTTGGATAAGGCGATATGCCCTGGGGTCAGCGTAGTCTGGTTTGCCTGGTTTGCGTAGGGCTACGGCGATGGTCTTGCACCATAGATGGGGGTGGAATCCTGTATTGGCACATCGAGAGATAAGGAGATAGATTGGGGTAGTGTCTGCCTGCCAGGCTAATCGAAGAGCCGAGTACGTGATTTGGCTCGGTCCGGGGGCTTTCTTGTAGCTGGGAGAGAAGATAGTGTTACGCACTTCAGAGTACGTTACGTGGGGCCAGGGGATGTCATTAGGGAGGGGGTGGGTAGTGTCGACCTGCTCCACTTGCAGCGATGGTGGGCGTTGGAATAGCGTATCTCTAAGGGTGTCGCATTTCTCCTGGTGGGAGACAGCTTTAGGTTTATCTGGTCCTCAGTTGATGGCTGGGGTGGGATATTGACGGATACCCTTGGGCCATTTAGCGAAGTTCCAGACCTCGTTCGGGTCTGTTTTCTGTAGTTCCTCCTTGATCCATTTCTTTTTTGCCTCTCTGACCCTTCTTTTGAAGTGATTACGGGCCGTCTTGATTAGGCGAGTGGTCGTTGGGTCTGATTCACCCATCACTGAGCGGAAGGTCACTGCTGCGTGGTGTAAGTCATGTATGTCTTGAAGACAGTTGGTTAGGTTGTTAGACCACCATGGTCTTGCATTCTTGCTGTCCTTACGAACAGGGATATGTGCTTTCATCGCAGCGGTAATGGCATTCTGGAGCTCGTTAGCAGCGATCTCGAGTGTTTGGGTAGATGGGTACTCAGATGAGGCTAACTGGTCAAAAATCCACCATCTTTCATTAACCTCAGCAGTATACTTGGCCTTCCATGCGATCCGCTTGTCTTTGTCCACGTCCTTCCACTTGAATTTCTGCGCTGTGACGTTGTCGATGGGGTGATTAGCCCGGTTAATAGACCACGTGAGGGCGAAGTGATCCGAGTCGCACGATAGTTCCCAGTCTACTCTCCAGTTGCAGACTGCCTCTCCGGTGATCGCAGCATGATTGGCGAAGGTCAAATCGAGGGTGGAAAGCGACATCCCATCATGGGAAAAGTAAGTGGGGGAGCCCTTATCGTTGAGTATTACAAAGCCGTTTTCGAACATCCAGTCCACCAGAGCTTCTGCTTTGGCGCTAGGCGAGTAGTCAGTTGTAGACCATAGGGGGTGGTGGAGGTTCCAATCACCTGAAATGACGACGGGCAAGTTGGCGGGAAATGTAATGTTTGCAAAGCGGTCGAAGGTCCAGGACTGGGGGTCGTTATTGGCTCTTTGGTTGTAGACATTGGCGACAATGATTGGCATATGGGGGGGTTGGTCTATTTGGAGTATCTGCAAGTCTGCGTCTGAAGCTAGGTCTGAGCGTAGCGTAACTGTGAAGTCATTTCTACGACGAACGTATGCCATAACTCTGGGGGTGGTGTTATCTGGAATGGGTTGTAACAGTAGGATTGGGGTCCACCCTGGCCCTGCAACTGGGCCTCTTTGGTTGTTTCCTATATTTCCAAACCAGGGTTTGGTTAATAGGACGATGTCGAAGTCTCATGTGGTGCTGTTGAGGAGGGCGTGGCAGACTATGTTGCGTCTGTTGGTGTTTAGTTGAATGATGCGGATGGGGCTTGTGTGATTTCTCCCTCTCATGCTTGGGTGTTTCTGCGAGCAAGTGGACGTGTCGTTCGGCCTCCAACTGGGGCGGATCTGGTTGTGCCGAAGGCGATTTGTCGTGTGGGGCAGCTAACATTATCCGCGGGGTGATTTCCATTGCAGTTAGCACAGTGGATAGGGATGTGTGTACAGCCTTTCTGGGCTTTGGCTGTGGTGGGGCATTTGTTGCAGACATGGGATTCTTCCCTGTGTGGGCCTGCGCAGGATCGGCACTTGGGAGGGGAGTTGCATCTTGCAGAGAAGTGGTCGAAAGACCAGCAGATCGTGCATTGTTTTACAGGTTTGGTGTCCTGGTATTGTTTGATGGTGGTGTATCTGCCGAACATGAAAGCTCCCCCTACATTGAGTAGGAAGTCGACCTCTTCCTGTGAGGAGACGGTTAGTACGATTGAGGAGTGCATCTTTTGTCGGAGTGTCTCTGGGTGGGCGATCCAGCGGGGTGGTTCCATGAGGTGGATGCCTGCCATAAATGGGTTTTGGGTCAAGAGCTCGTCTTCCAGTTCAGATGCGGAATGGCCACGAAAGTCATTCAGGTCCTGTATGTCATCGATGTCTGATTTACTGGTGTCCACGCCATGAATTAGGACCCTGTGCCACTTCTTGTCGGGTCTGGCAGTCCATCCATCTAGGGCGCGGTGATCCAATAGGGACTTGGCAATGTCTTCATTATATGGTAACAGATCTTCGGCTGTGAAAGAGGGATGAGCTATAACTATGCAGTTACCTTTGTCATTCCATTTGACCACTACTACTGAGGCTTTGGTCTTCTGCTTGAGGGAGGAGTTGATTATCTTGACTATCTCCTTGCCAGAGAAGCGCTGGTCCGGAGGGGGGGGGAGACAGGTTGGATAACAAGGCATGCCGGGTGGTGGCGAGTCATGGGATTGTTCAGTCTTCTAGTCTCCAGTGTGGGACTTGGGCGAGCTTGAGTAGGTTGCCTGGGTTGGGGTTTGATGACGGGCCCAGTGGCATGCGATTCCTTTGGGGGGTAGGAGGGTGTCTGGTTGGTATGTGAGCGTTTGAGGTCTTCAACTTCTCGAGTAAGCTTTGTGAGGGCGGAGACTATGTCCTGGTTTGAGTTTGCTATAGTTTGGGGTTGTCCATGGCTCAAGCCTGTTATTTTCTCATAGATAGATGTAGCCTTATCGGTGAAGTCAGCTGGGAAGGAAGCATGGTCAGAAATTGCCTTGAGAGCATAGAGGGCCTTATCTAGAGCGATTCCTAGTTCCTCCATTGCCTCTTGATGAGTGAGGCCTGGGTCTGTCATGGGGGGATGAGAGTGGTGACGTGTGTCCTTGAATTCTTCAAGAGGAAATTCCATCTCCTCATCGTAGTCCGCCCACGATGGACGGTTCTCTTGTCGATGCTGAATTACAGGTCTACTGAGTGAATAATGTTCGAGGTAGCGTTTGGTTGTTCTATGGGGTGGGGGAGAGTTGGGGGGTGACGGAGCTGGTCTCTTACCGGAGTTGGGGGTAGTTCTCGCTGTTGGTCTGTTTAGATCCTGTCTCGGGGGGTCTTTGTATTGAGTAGGTCTGTTAGTATTCTGAGGATAGTTCGGAACGCGTCTGTTATTGCTCTCCATGATATCTCTGACACCAGCTGGAGTGCCCGGTTTACCGTGGGAAACTCACAGATGGTGATGGAACAAGTCGAAGAAGCTCCTGCCCTTCCGCTGGGAGTATGAGGGCATATTCAGAGTGTCAGTATATGCCGAGGCAATGTCCGAGTTTTCAAACACCGCATAATCTTATTTCCCTCAAACTCCCAGCGGGGGCTGCAAGAAAACATTTGTAAACAACCATAGCCACAGTGGCATAACCTGCGGACTCTGAAAGAAAATACAGAAAACCCAAACCAGGGTTACATTTGTTCTGGTTAGGAGTGTTGTATATGTGTAGTAGTATATGTCACACCCTCCCATAACTAAGCATGGCACTACTGCCAACTCCTAATCAGCCTAATGAAATTCAGAATGAAGTACATGAGCGACTGTCTAGTCATATAGAGTAAAGTTATCAGAAGTATGATAAACATTAAGTAGTAGCCTGCTTGGAAGGAAGGAGGCTTGATGAAATGTACTACACTTTGTAGTTGGCTGTGTAAAATCTGGGAATCCAGTGTAGTGGCAGTGTCTCCGCATGCGCGATCACTTCGACTGGCTCCAGAGACTTTGTTTTCGTGTTTCGTGCCCTGGGATTCTTGTGCACAGCTTCTATATGTTGTATATAAGGTTCCTGTCGACTTATAATCGCATGCTTCAGCATCATAACGACCTCGTAGCAGTTTTGCTTGGTCTCGAGCCTTCAATGCAGCACTTCGTATGGCACGTGAGCATAGTTGCCCGATTTGGTAAGTCGCATCATGCTTGCATGTCGTCCCTTCCGTTGATCGCAATGCCTGCGTGCCCCCTGCATCATCGGCACTCCCCCTGCATTCTGGACTTGACAGTAAGGACCGTGGAGTGTTTTGATTCCCTCTCGTGCACCCAAGGGCGTCACTGCAGCACGTCGCTAACTTTTCTTTGGGTTACAGCTCCCTCCGCCGTCCCTCCAGGCCTCGCTTTGTGCCGGGAAGCCTGTAGTCGCCCATACCCCTTACAGAGCACCCAAGTAAAACGTATACGGCCCTAGTGCCTGCAATTGATTTGAATAAGGCATAGGACGGAAGAGCCTCCTTCGGATGCGGCTATGACACTGTTAGTATGGTAGTGACGCCTCACTGGTGGGAATGCACATGATGTCCCAACGTGGGTACTCGTGCCAACACAGAAGCTCTGTATGCTCAGGGGATAGCTGCGTTTTGTGGTCCCAAAATTAACAGGACTGACTCACAGACACATCGCTGGGTATTCCGCCAGATCTACCGGCATTCGAGCCTCAGACGCAATGTCACTTGATTATATTGAACAATGAAATCCTTAACAAGACCCGTGTTAACCATTCCGCTACTGATCGTTTGGAAAGAGAGCCTTAAGTGTTCTTTGTGAAGACCGCGGAACGCGAACGAGGGAGCTCACTAATGAAACGAAGCCCAAGATTCAAAGCGAGAGGGGTCTGCGTTGGAGTTGGAATCACGTGGTAACCGTTTTTGAGGCGGGTGGCTCCTGGCGGCGATCACAGTCACTTTCTCGGGCGGGTGGGATGGCTCTCGTGCGAGCTGTCGTCCACCGCGTTCAAACCCTCTCAAGAAGCCCTCCAATCATTGGGACCGTTTAATGGGTGTATCTCAGAATCCAAGTCACGCGCCCGCGCAAGTGCGATCAAACTTGTGATGGCTGGCATCTCCAATCCCTTGATATGGAAGCTTTCTAGTACCTCTTAAGGTTCAAACGTCGAAATTAGACCGGTGACAAGGATTAAAATACGATCACCTGGTGCTGCATGACCATTTTGGGGATCCTTGGTTACGCCGAGCTATTCTAGCGTCCTAAGATATCCGCAGTATCATGATCCGCGACTTACGAAAAGTGGTAGTAGGTTCAACGGCGCTCCGCTCTGAGGTACTTTAACAGAGAAGAAGATCGCAATGTGCATTCTAACGGCAAACCCACATGTCTTACAGAACGACAGCTCCCAGATACCCGCTTCCTTCCCAGGACGGTTTCCTCCTGAAAGACTTGGAAGGACCGGTCGAGACTCTTTCTCCTGAGGCGGCAGTCCAGTCCTCTGGCAGGGTACAGCTACGAAATGTCAAGCCGATTGCATCTTACTCGTGGATCGAGGGAAAAACACCTAGCATCGTCGTTCCAGGTCGGCCAAGCCGGTTAAAGAGCCTGATCAGAGTCGGCAACTTATACTATTCATTTCTAGGATGTCCTCGAATATGGAAGAATACCACTGTTAAGACCGTTCCCCAAGACGCTGGTGTCCAGTATATCGACCGCAATACATCGTTCATGGGACATCGTCCCTCTCTGACACCCATATTTGCTGCTGTCGACTCACTTCATGACGACTTCCGGTACCATAATCTAGACCTCGTGACAGACAGGAATAACTTGCGCAAATTGTTACGCTGCATCGACCAACAACGTGACAAAACTTTTCGCATTGATATCGACTTACTAGGGCAAACGTGTCTCTTTACACGTCGCGAAGAAACCTTGGTGGAGACTATCCAGGGGTTCCGAGGATATGGCCACCAGTACGAGCTAGCAGCAACTAAACCTCGTGGTTCCGAGGGGGAGATAAGTCATCATCGCATCATCTGTTATGTAAGCTACTGCGAACATGACAAGCTAAAGTTGTTATTCATTAACATACTGTTATACAGGATTTCGGGAGACTCAAAGTATTACTTCGTTATGAAGTCGATGCCTGTACGAAGCCGGAAAGCGAGGACGATTCTTTACTCGCCTCCTTCTCCGCGCTGAGCGTCGGGACAAGAGGAGCATCCACACCCTCTAATGATTCAGCTTTCTCCACCCGTTTCGGGGTCAAAGTTAAGATGTCTTCACCTCGCTCGGTCGTTCCTCAGTCGAGCGTGATTGAAATCAAGACTAGAGCGGTGCACAAGGAGCTGGATTGGAAAGAATTTTACCCCCAGTTATATCTGTCGCAAACACTCCACTTGTACCTGGCAAAGCACACCCGTGGCACGTTTAGTCCAGTGGAGAAGTTTCAACTCTATAGCGAGGGAATGGCAGTGCATGCCAGGGGAGCTGAAGCTGCAATGGCGAAACTGGAGGTACTTCTGAACGCCATTTTGAAAGCCGTGCGGAAACATGGTGAGGGAGTGCCACTAAGCTTGGTGTATCGTGCGGGGAAGTTGCAGTTGTACAAGCGCAGCAAAGGGACTGGCCAGCCTTTCGAGAAGGATATTTCTAGCAAGTTTCAACGTGCGGCTGCTGTCTCACGAATTTGTTGATGTGGGAGAAAAGGGTGACAGGTGAAGTTCGGCAGGCGCATTGCAAGAACGGATTGACAAATGAAAAAGTGGCAAGTCCCGAGTGTCATCAGGATTTTAGGCTTTTGTACTACTAAGTGTTTGCTGCTTGTCTCGATGTCTGGCAATTCTTGATATTAAATACGGCGTGCGTTGCCGTTCTACGTCCTGACTCCTCAAACTTGAATTCCGGGATGGGAGCGCCAGAGTGAGAAGCCTACCGAACCGATAGTACACCCATCATAATTTGAGAGGTCTTGCAATGCACTGATATCGCCGAAAGCTAATGTTTTCTCTACGTGATGTGGATCTGGCACAACACGCAATCGCGAAGTGAGAGAGCAAGACACCCGATGGAGGGTAGTCTTTACGAACTGCATGCTAGGCACAGGACAATGGATACCAAACCACGTATCATTCACTAGCCCTGCAGGCTCATCGCGACCTGGCGCACCTCGGATTGAAGCATGGTGAACTGAACTATATGAGAAGGCCAATGCGCGCCACTATCATATTCCAGTACTACATGCTTCGGGAAAGTCCTCCCATGGAGGGAGTACTTCAAGCCTCTCCATTCGGCTCAACGTCGAGTCGGGGCTACGCTTGTGTGGTTGGACAGTAGTTCAGGTGCGAAGTCCGATCCACACTATACCGAACAGGTAGTTAGACAGGATGTACATGAGAATAAGTCCATGATAATGATGGAGAAACGGGGGCTCATTGACATCCAGATCCATAGTAACACGTCGAGGAGGTCAAGGAAAAAGAATCGGGGGTTTCTCCGGAACTGTAATCTTTTGCGCGGCTCAAATACAGCAGGTTGGAGGCTGACACAGCCAATTGTCCTCGAGGCTACATTTAGTCCACTGCAACATGTTGGGTGTACACTTCATTGGAGCATGTTGAGTTGAGACGAACAGCATCATTCCATTACCCATGCTAGTACTTAAAGAGCACAAGCAGGTCCCGTGACTTCACGGGCACAAGCGATCCTGATGAGTGCCAAGCTGGTGCCATCTGGTCAGTGTCAATGGTTGGGTTGATGTGTCTCCTAAGGGCCCAAATGGTAGGAGGTTTGCCACATGCTTGTGCAAAACATGTACAAATCAAGTCTGTGTGGAGTCTGGCAGACTTCTAAAGCTGATGGTCAGCTGTGCAGTGGCTATTGATGTACACCTGGCTATTACAATGGCTGAAAATTGCCCTGTCATGGAGCAAGAGGAGATCGAGAATGATGATGAAGAATCCAACAGTGATACCTTGAGTAAAATAATCTGGAAAATTCTAATTGCACAGTGGATTCAGAATAACAGAACAGTCACAGCTGCAATCACAGAATGCAAGGCTGCAATTGCCATCATTCAGAGTTCTACTTGCAAACCCTATCATACATCTGCCCTTTCAGGCCAGGGATGGGTAGCCAAACTACTTAATGGGCATCCAAAAAGGATCAGAAATGAGCTTGGTGTCCACAAGCATGTCTTCCTCAAGCTTACATCTCTTCTTTGGGATGCAGATTTTCAGGATTCAAGACATGTTGCATTAGAAGAGCAGCTCTCCATTTTTCTGTATGCAATGGTGACAGGCTTATCTGTGTGGCATATCAGTGAGTGATTTCAGCATTCGACCAACACCATATCATGGTGAGTCCTTGACCAGAAGCCTTTGCATTTATCCAAGTAACATCTTGGATGCAGATACTTCAAATGAATGGCTGATGCCTTCTCACAGGGTCCCATCTATACCACACATATTCACCTTCTGAGAGCTGACCTTCTGACTCCTAGTTGCATTGCCAATAATCCAAAATTTTTTCCATACTTCAAGGATGCAATAGGTGCCATCAATGGCACACATATTGCATGTGTGCTGTCAGCTGGTGAATGGGACCTTATGCACAATTGCAAAGGTTTCTTGTCTTAAAATTGCCTTGTCATGTGTTCTTTTGATGGTATTATCACATATGTTCTCAGGGGCTGGGAGGGATTGGCTGCTGATGCTACAGTCTATCATAATGCCCACTTGCAGGACTTTGCAATACCCCATGGCTGCTACTATCTTGGTGATGCAGGATTTCCTTTGATGCTGCAATTACTTGTACTGTACCATGGTCAACAGTCTCATTTAGCAGAGTGGGGACAAGTGAACTTATCATGAGTACTGTTACTGCTTTACATTCAATTCTCATTCATTTGCCCACAGTCCCAAGAACAGGAAAGAACTTTTCAACCTCTGCCATGCCATGCTTCAGAATGATATTGAGTGCAACTTTGGGATTATCAAGTGATGTTTCTGTGCCCTCCTTCTCCCTCCTGAGTACACTATGATGATCCAGTCTTGCCTGCCTGCCACTGTGTGTTGTATACATAATATAATCTGCCTCAATGATCCTGATGATGTCAACATACCAGACCTCGATACAGCTGATGAAAATGGTGGGCTGCTCCTGGCACCTGAAGAAGATGACATCAGTAGCCTTCAAGATGTTCTGCTGAATGCCAAATCACACAGGCAGATGAATTTGTTGCATGACACAATTGCAGCACATATGTGGGGAGATTATTGTGCTGAGCATGAGAGATGAGGTCTGCCCCACATCGTTGAAGAGCTAGATTGACATAGTACTCAATGTTTTTTCCTTACTGCATTACCATATGTATGTCTCACATGAAAACTGCACATTTCACTGAACACCTTGCTTCACACAAATTCAGAGATATTGATTGCAGTAAAGGGAAAATACATATCATACAGACATCTAGCAGCATGAAACAAAAAGTACACATACAGCATAAGTATTCTCCCTAGATTGCATACTCTGGGACACTGCAGCCAATTGACTCAAGCCTGAACTTAATCCACAGCATCCTAAATTCTGGCAAGCAAGCAGCAGTGTTCTTGTAACCCATGATATATGGTGGCTTCTCTTCAAATAACATCTGCAAGTGAGCAAGGTTCATTGGTGACAGGTTCTTCTCGAGTTCGTACATCATCACACAGACTTTGTTAAATCTTCATTCCTTGTTGCCTGAGATTACAGTAATCATATTGTTGTTGGTGTCACCCACACTCACCATGAGATCTTGAAGTGTGTCCTCAAGGATGGCTACCTGGGTACATTGCTTCTGTGAGCCACTGCTCACCTGAGCACTCAAGGTCACTGTGTTACACCTTGACCTGGTTCTTTCCTCTTCTGAATGTGTCCCCCTGTTACTCCACACCTATGCTGCCCTCTCTATCATCATTGTTGCTGCTATCATTGTCTCTGCCCTCGCTGCTGCTTGTATAATACCTGGCATGTCCCCTGATGGACTTATGCTGTGGTAGCTCCACCTTTTCAGTTGGGGCCTAACCCCAAACTTCTCTAGTCCCTATTTTTAGCCCAGCCCAACCTGTGGCTCATCAGTGTTTCCCTGTCTCACCCCTGTGTTTCTGTGGCTCATCAGCCACCTCCTTTGTTCATCAGTGCTCCCTTTACTCATGACTCATTGCTGTACCATAGCTGCACTTTGCTGCACATAGTTGCCTTTCCCATACCTTGGTACTCCTTGGACTTACCTGTGATGGTTTGGCTTGCAAATACTTACTTGACTCATAGCTGTACTTTCTCTCCTATATAAATCCTAGCTACTCGTCCTGTACAGTATCTTTTCACTACCTTGCAACATGCTTCATTTATCACCATTCTTTGGCAATATGAGTGTTAGCATCCAAGGGGACTCAAAGTCTTTATGTCCCAAGGTACAGTCTACCATTGACTTCTCTGCACTAGTCCTTTGTTAGGACTTTCATGCACAACAGCATAACAAAAGTGAAAAGATCCTTAAATGCTGCTGTGACCATTTTTCAGACATGACACTCAGCTTCTCTCTCTTTATCGAACCTTGCTAGTCAATCCACAATGGATCAGTGATTAGTGTCTTACCCCCTAGTTGACCGACCATTCTTTGGATGCCTTGTCAACACCCCACTCCACCTTTTCGACTGTACCCTACTGATTGCCCAAGGTGTCTTCCAGAGATCCAAGCCACCCTCCTAGACCTCCACCTTCACAACTCAGTAAAACTAAAGCACCACTGGTTCCATTGCATACCATCTCAACTGAGTATTTGGCAAAATGGTTTGTGCATAAATATGGTCTAACCTCTAACCCCACACCTTCTTCTTTATGTAACCTGGCTATTCTTGGAGCCTACTGAGAAAAAGAAGCTGAATCTGAAACCAATCAAGAACTGCTCATAGACAATGGACTTTCTGATTTTGGCTCTGCAATAGGTGATGTACCAATACCAGATCAAGAAGAAGAAGCAGTATCAAACCTTATGTCTCACATAACCAAAGGGTTGTCTCTTGGAGAAGCAGGTGGCTCTGGACAGCAAGCTGAGAAGTCTGAAGCCCCTCTCTTCAACAGAGAGCCAATGGAGAAGGAGTTACAAGAGTTGTTGGAAAAAGCCTTTGGACAACAATGGATGAGGAATCCAGGAATGTTCCAAACAGAAGAAAAGCCCAATGGTGGCTGCAAGTTCAACTTAAACAAACCAACCATTTATAATGGCAATCATAAAAAACTCCCTGCTTGGCTTATGCAAGTCAAAGGATACCTTCAAATAAATCAACACATCTATACAACCAACCATCTCCAAATCAGTCTGGCCTTGTCATATATGACAGAAGGATCCATGGCTGCCTTTGCTGAGAACTATATTAATGAACATGCCAACAGTGGACTCGCTACCTATGCAGACACATGGGATAACTTCAAGGCTACACTCCAAGCCACCTTTGCTAGCAGAGATCAAAGAAGCAAGGCCCAGCTTGAACTCATAACATTAACCCAAGGATCCATGCTGCTCGAAAATTATGTTGCTCGCTTCATGGCACTCTTCAACCATGCCAAGTTCCATGACAACTCCTTCAATGGAGCTATCTTCTTTGGCAAGGGATTGGATCCTAGATCACTGAAACCCAAAAACTGTATCTGAGTGTATTGCTGCAGTGGGAGAGGCCATCAGAAAAATTGAGAATAAGAAAATCCTAGACAGGAAAATGAATCCCACATCTTTCTTTGCTTATAACTGCCCTCACCCTGCTCGGGATCCAAATGCAATGGGCATTGACCACCAAGGAAGAAGAAGCAGAACTCGACCTAATGGCAGTGTCTATGCTGCAACATGCTACAACTGTGGTGATGAAGGACATATCCACAAAGACTGCACAAAGCCTGCAAAAGCTAGGGAAGTCAAAGAGGCAGTCTCAGCCAGAGGTCCAGAAAATCTGTACCACAAATCCAAGAAGGGTTTTTAAAGGGACATCCTGGTTCACTTCCATCCAGTATGTCCAGTGTTAAAGTTTTGTCAGCTTACAATGTATCTAGTATCCATGATGAATCTGATATGACTGCTCAATCACCATGGGGAATGGTAAAGCTGCTTGACTATAAAGTGGAAGTACATGCCACCATTGACTGTGGTGCCAAAGGAAATTTGATAGGTCCCAGAGTCATTCAGAAACTGAAGATCAAAACATACAGGGTGAAAAACCCATGGAAGATCATCACTTTCGATTGAAGAGTCAGCTACCAAGTACAAAAGAAATGTTATCTTCGGGTGGAGGTCAAAGGAAGAAAATGCACATTGTTGTGCTTCATGGGACCTCTGGAAAAGGAAGAACATGTGATACTCAGAATGCCATGGCTTCGAAAAGAGAAACCCCTAATGAACTGGGAGACTTGGAAGATCAAAGCATGGGGTGACTCCCCAGAACAGTTGCTGAAGAACAAAGATGGCAAACATGAGGTCAAGAATGCCTCTGTAGGCTGCATGACTATTTCCATGCAACTCGAAATCAATGCTGGACTGTCAGAAGTCCTGGATTTGCCAGAAGAATACAAGGAGTTTGCCAAGGTCTTCTCCGAAACCAATATACCCCTCCCTCACTTCCAAAAGGGGTTGGACCATGAGATATGGACCAAGGAAGAGTTTCGGAAAGACAACAAAAAGGTTATGAAGAAGGCAATGCTCTATCTGGTGTCACCTGATGAACTGAAAGCCCTCGATGAGAACTTGGCTTGTGGAAAAATCATCCCTTCTGAATCTCCTGTATTGGCACCAATATTTTTCATTGCTAAGAAAGATGGCAAGAAGCGACTGGTCCAAGACTACTGATATCTCAACTCCCATATGATCCACAACTCATACCCATTGCCAAATATACCTCAAATGATAGACAAACTCTGCAAATCCAAATATTTCACCAAGTTCAACATCTGATAGGGGTTCACCAACATTCGGGTTAAACCAGAGGATCAGTGGAAAGCAGCGTTCCTTACACCTAGAGGGTTGTTTGAACCCACAGTAATGTTCTTTGGACAGTGCAACTCACCACCAACCTTTCAGCGGTTTATGGACACAACATTTGTGCAGCAGCTGCATAAATGGCAGCAGTGTGGGTATATGGATGACATTGTCATTCATGCCAAAACCTTACCAGAGTTGCACAAGTATGTCAAGGAGTTTTTGGCCATCTGCCAAAAGGAAAGACTTTGGCTGAAAATATCAAAATGCATCTTTGAGGCAGAAGAGGTTGAGTTCCTCAGTATGAAAATCACTCAAGGAAGCATCTGGGCTGTATTGGTCAAGATGGATGCAGTTGAAAGTTGGCCAACCCCTGCCTGCCTATGCAATGTGTGGTCTTTTCTAGGGTTCTGCAACTTTTATCACAGGTTTATCCCTTTGTTTTCACAAGTCGCTCACCTGCTGCATAATTTGTCAAAGAAAGATGTCAAGTGGTGCTGGGGTAATGAAGAAAATAATGCCTTTCAGAAAATCAAGGACCTCTTGTGCTCAGCTCTGGTTCTTCAAATTCCAGACCATCGAAAACTGTTCGCACTCTTCACTGATGCTCCAAAGGTCAGGACTGGTGTGGTACTCACACAAAAAGGACCTGGTGATGAGTGGCATCCTTGCCACTTCCTTTCTGAATCATTAAAGGGTGCTGAACAGTGTTACCAGGTTTTTGACCTTGAAATGCTCATGGTAATATGTGCTCTTGATGCTTTTCAGCATTATCTCATTTCTCTGGTCGAACCCATGGTGATCTACATGGATCACAAGAACCTTACGTACTGGCACCACCCACAAAAGCTTACTCCATGCCAGGCTTGTTGGCTGGATACCCTTCAAGGCTATCCATTGCTGTTTTCCCACCAACCTGGGAAACTTATGGGGGTGCCTGACATGCTGTCATGCTGGTCTGACTACAGCAAGGAACCCACCACTACTGCAGTTGCCTTACCTGAAGCCATGTGGCTTAATGGGGGAGTAAAATCTGACACAAATGACTCGCCAGCTCACATGGCTTTGGTCCAATGTGTCATGAATGAAACATCAAAGGTTGACTGATCCCAGAAAGGAGTCTACATGATATCAAGAGAGGTTTATGAATGCACCACAAGTGAAACTCCAAAGGACTCAACTCTCTCAAAGGAAAATAATGAAGTACAGAGTGCTTCAGACAGAACAAAACATTACAAACAATGGCTGTATGTCCCTCCGAACACCTGAAAGCAGTGCCTGAAGGATTACTATGACCACCTGTCAGCTGGTCATCTGGGAATAAAGACAATGATGAAGAAAATGATGAAAGAGGTGTGGTGGCCAGGAATGTGGAAGTCCATATGAGATTACATCAAAGGATGCCCCATCTGTCAAGCAAACAAGGTCATTACTCATCCCATCACTCCACTGGTCACCCCAAATGATACTCCTTTGAACCCACTTCCATTTCAACAGATCTCCATGGACTTCATTACTGATCTACCCCTGTCAGAGGGATATGACTTGGTCCTTACCATGGTTGATCAAGGACTGACAAAGGCAGCAGTGTTTGTACCAACCAACAAGATGGTTGACTCAGTCAGTTTAGCAAGGCTGTTCCAGCAACACATATATCAATGTTACAACTTGCCTGAAAGCATTATATCTGATCAGGGACCTCAGTTTGCCTCAGCCTTCACTTGGGAGTTATACAAGGCTGTGGGGATCAGAACCAAGTTGTCATCTGTGTATCACCTGCAAACTAATGGCAAGAGTGAACATGTCAACCAGGAGCTCGAAACATACCTTTGTTGCTACTGTGCTGAACTACCCAACTCTTGGGCTCGAAAACTTCCCAATGCTGAGTTTGCTCACAACTCTCATGTACATTTGGTGCATGGGCAAACTCTGTTCTTGCTCCTGTATGGCTTTGACCCCTCCCCCTATCCATCAGTAAGAATGACATCACCACTGTCTGTTGATGAATGGCTCCAGTCCCTGTCAAACAATTGCAATCTTGCGATGCTATCTCATAAAAGGGCACAGGAGCTGATGAAGAACTGAAGCAAGGGAACATACACTGCCCTGAGGATTGGAGATCTGGTCTGGCTTGACTTGGCTAATTTAAGAATGCAAGGTCAGTCAGCCAAGCTAGAGCCAAGATGCCTTGGACCCTTTGTGGTCACTGAGTTAATATCACTTGTGGCAGTACACCTCAAACTCCCACCAACCTGGAAGGTACACCCACTGTTCCATACATCATGAATCTACCCCTATACAGAGACTGATGAGTATGGGCCTGCCCCAGCCCAGCCTCTACCCAATTTGGTTGACAACAAGGTCAAGTGGGAGGTGGAGGCTGTTCTCAATCATCGAACAAAGGGACACCACAGAGGATGCAAGTACTTGGTGAAGTGGAAGGGGTTCCCACATTTGTTGAATACATGGGAGCCTGAGGAGAATATAAAGGAGCATGCAGAGGAAATCCTTTATGACTATAAACTCACCTGTCACCTCAACTAATGTTGTCTCTGTGCTCTGTCAACACTGAAAACCCTGGCTCAGATTATTTTGAATATGATGAATCCAACTTTGCCACCTCCACTTTTGCCTCAATGGATGTCTCTCCAGCCCCATCACTCTCAGTACCCTCTGCACTCGCCCTCCCCTCATTACCTGACCCTGCCAGCACCAGCACATTGTCAACAGAGAAGGACAGAGAGTCTGTTACCTCCATCAAACCCATTTCTGACTCCACCTCATTCTGTCCTCTCGGAGGGCCCTCTTTCAAATGGGTCAGGCTGCAACCAAACAAGGGCAAGAAATGTGCCCATCCCTCCACCCCATTCCCAGTTGTCCCACTTGTGGATCGACTCTCAGCTGCACCCTACGACTATGACCCTAACAAAGGGCCAAACCAAAATGAACAACCACCCATACCCGATCTTCCCATTGCCTGACCCATATCATGCAAGCACATACTGCCCTGTACTGGGGCTTCCTGCTTTACCTCCCCCTGCCCAGGGATCCCCCAAGTGGGCCCCACAACATCTCAATTCTTCGACTACTGTTGGCTTCTCACAAAGTACAATGAAGGGTATGCACTCAACAGGGTCACATGAGAACAATGTGAACATTTACAGTTGTTGTGTCAAATCTTCCCAGGATCAGACATAGTTGCCTCCTATGTCCTGGGCTTCTTGGAAGCTACCCAGGAGTGCAATCCTGAAGAGAAAGGCACCTACATTGAACAGCTTCTCTGTGCCACAGTCAGCACTATGGGTGACATCCAGAATGACATAATCAATCTTGTTCATCAAGATCTTGGACCTGAGGTGGTGCACTCCTTTCGGGTCAAAAATACTGATCGATCTGTTAGATCTGGGTTGGATGCCCTATGTGAGGTTGCTTCTGCAATCAAGGATGGAAGATGGCAACTTTGTGTGATGGTCAGAATGGAAATGCAGGCCAGGGGACAACCTTTGGGGGTGTGTCCCCAAGATGTCAAAACAAGATGAGGACCACCTCATGGAGTTAGTGCAGACCAGCTATCCATCCCTAAAAGAGAGACTCCATCATTACCACCACCTGCCAGAGAAGAAGCAGAGATCATGCATGAAAGGGTCTTCTGCCAAGCTGCTACTCTTATAGCTGACTCAGCTAACAATGGTGGTACAGTCTATGCCTGGGTTGATCTGCTAGAAAAGGCCTGTTGGGACTTGACTGACCACTCCATCCACAATGTCATCCAAACCCAAGGCAACATCCCTGCCTGCCCCTTTATTGCACTTGCCCTCAATGATCAGTTGCACTTCTATCTTGGCAGATGCCTTCCTGTTCCTGACAACCACCCTCTCCACCCCTACACCTGTTTCGACTGCCACTTTGTTGGACACTGGTCATGTCACAATGGTGCAGGGTCTTGCTGGACTACCCCTGAGAAGGCTGCCATCTTATCCCCCTACACCCCTTCACCATCCTCATTCTGTCATTCACAGACATTGATGCATTCCTCAGGTTGTTGTTGACCAGGGGCTTGCCAATCTTAATGGGGGGGTAATGTTACACCTCGACCCAGTTCTTTCCTCTTCCAAATGCATCCCCCCATTACTCCATGCCTATGCTGCCCTCTCTATTGTCATCATCGCCACTATCATCATCTCTGCCCTCACTGCCACTCATATAATACCTGGCATGTCCCCTGATGGACTTATGCTGTGGTAGCTCCACCTTTTCAGTTTGGGCCTAACCCCAAACTTCTCTAGTCCCTATTTTTAGCCCAGCCCAACCTGTGGCTCATCAGCATTTCCCTGTCTCACCCCTGTGTTTCTGTGGCTCATCAGCCACCTCCTTTGTTCATCAGTGCTCCCTTTACTCATGACTCATTTCTGTGCCATGGCTGTGCTTTGCTGTGCATAGTTGCCTTTCCCATACCTTGGTACTCCTTGGACTTACCTGTGATGGTTTGGCTTGCCAATACTTACTTGACTTGTAGCTGTACTTTCTCTCCTATATAAACCCTAGCTACTCGTCCTGCATGGTATCTTTTTGCTACCTTGCAACACACTTCATTTATCATCATTCTTTGGCAATACAAGTGTTAGCATCCAAGGGGACTCAAAGTCTTTACATCCTGAGGTACAGTCTACTGTTGACTTCTCTGAACTATTCCTTTGTTAGGACTTTCATGCACAATGGCATAACACACTGTGGATGTGGAGTCCAGCTGGCCAGTAGCATCACTCTTATGCTTTATGCTGTGGGATGACATGCTGGATGAGGGCTTGATAAATGAATTGATTGACATCATTGCAGAGGATGGTGGTGAAATAGGGATAGATGAGGGGGAAAGAGAATGAGGGCTGGTAGGGATGGGTAGAGATGCAGGTGGCACAACAGAAGGGGGCGAAACCAAGGGAATTTATGGTGTTTGGGACTTGGGTTGATATGGCACAAAGGTGGTGTATGGGGGCTGCACAAATGACAGTGGATGCTGCAAGCCAGATGGCATGAGAGAACTGGAAGATGGCACCACAGAAACCTGAGATGACTGAGTAAATGTTTGAGCACCTGCTGTGTGGTGAGCATTGGTGCCCCTTGCCTTGTCATGAGGGACAAACTGCTGCATCTGATCCCAATATTTGAACCCTTTGTTTTGGAACTGGGCAGCTTTGGGTCAAGTCTAGTGAATAGTTAGAAATGCTTTGTACTGTGAGGAAAACCCAGACACACCTCAATAAGCTCATCCATCATGAGCTGTCCTGCCTCAGTTACAACATTCACACCTCTCTCCATTGAATATGCAAGTCCCAATCCCCTGGTGATGGTTGAAGCCACATAGTATTCTCATTTCAGCTTCAAACAAATGAGTGACTAGTTACTGATGAGAAAGAGATAGGCAACATATGCTTTCCCACTTATCATGACAGTTTTTTGTGGTTTTGTGATGGCCATTGGGTTGGACAGGAAGCAAGGGCAATAGATCATTGAAATGACCTTCTTGAAAGGCCATACAATTGCCCACCTTGTATTGGATCTCCTCCACATAATTGAGTAGTATCTTGACATCTGCCTGAGTCCACATGGCATGCAACTTCACTTGAGGCTCAGAGCTTGATGTTGTGGGCAGTGGCTGCCCTTTTGACCTGGAGCCTCTACCTGCCATCTTGTTGCAGAGTCAGAGTGAATGGCATGCTCGGGGTGGGGAACAAGCTAGCCTTTGGGTGTTCTTGTTGTCGTGGGGTGTCTGTCAAGGTGGCATTGCTAATGGGTGATGGGTTGGATAAGTATAGCACATCACCCACCTGATCAATATAAATCTCAGAAGGTCCACAAGTACAAGCCAATAACCACTGTCCACAGCCAATCATCAACTTTAGAAGTCCACCAGACTCCACACAGACTTGATTTGTACATGTTTTGCACAAGCATGTGGCAAACCTCCTACCCTTTGGGCCCTAAGTTAGCTATTATAGCAACAATAAGGATCACCTCCCTCCATGAGTCCCTGGTTGTAACCTGTTGGTTGACCTTCCTAGGACTCCATGGACATCCCTAAACTTATGACCTCCACTTCCTTGCAACATGGCCATGTAACATTTGAATGTTGCCATCCTTGATCATTTCTTTGGCAGAATCTCGCTACTCCATCACTATGTGTGGTCAGGCTAGAAACAAGTGCCATTCCCATGGATGACAACACAATCCTATCAAATGGATAACAGAATATGATTTGTTAGGTGATGTTACCGATAACACATGGATCTATAACTATGGTACCTGGTGGAGGTAACTTGCTGGGACACGAAAGGCAGTGGCCACTGACACTCATCTCATTGCTACAGAGACACTGTACAAAGTACTGATTGTGACCCAGCAACAGAGAAGCAAGAGTGGTAAGTAACAATGTGGGTGAGTATGTACTCATGTTCAAGAATTCGATGCCAGCAGTGTGAAGAGATTCAAGTCAGAAGCAGGGGTCTGGAGGCTACATTCATAGGAGAAAAAGTACAAGAGGCCTCATCATAAGCACACCATGTATGAATATGCAATTTGGTCGCTTCAGGCTAGACCACTCACCAGTTCAATGCGGTACTTATCAAGTTAAACCATGGATGCATATGTCCATAGGAAACATGAGGAATGAGTGAGATTCACTTCCATCATGATTGCACTGACTCTCAGCTGCCAAGGTCTACCATCCATCTAGAGGACAAAAAGAACAAATCCATTAAGTAGTGTGTGGTGGTTTTGATAGAAACACCACAGTAAGAATCGAGATCCAAACCCAATCTTTCGAGGCAGACATGCCTAGTATGGAATCTGACTCACAGGTTGATACCTGGAGGTCAAGCCATGTACAGGGGGGTGTGGCAGACTGGATTGAGACAAAGACTAGTAGCAATAAGGATTCTTCCCTGGAAGTACATACATGGCACCATTTGAGTGCCTCCATACCAATTTACACATTGTATGAAAATATTATCGCAATGTATGACTGCATCAGCAAAACAACCCTTGTGTTTAGCCGAGGCTCTAGTAATGTAGCTGAGACACAGTCCATCCTATTCTGGGACAGACCCATGGGGTCTTGCTGGGCTCGGGTAATTTGATGAGCTAATCTTGTCAATGCATAAGTTCACATTTAGCCGAGGCTCCAGTAATATAGCAGGGACACAGTCTGTCCTATTCTGGGATAGACCATGCCATGGGTCCAGACACAGGGTAAATATTTACAGTCAGTTGAACCTGACTCCTGCCAGCCTGGAGTCATTAGGTCAGTGGTAGTTCATACTTAGTATACACCATGTTAAAGCAATGGTAGTACTACAATGGTAACACAAAGAGTCATACAATATGCCAAAAATTATGTGAGATTGACATCAAACGATGGTTTGTATGATGGTTGTTCTGCACAGGATTGAGGGCCATGTCACTGTGTTAGAAGAGTAGTTCTGCCAGTGAGATCTGCAACTTACTGGATGTACCAGCCAAATGTGAATGGACCTCTTGCATGGCATACTTGAATGCAGGAGTATGACCGCTTTGCCAAATTGTGAGCCGAACATGCCTGATGAACTGGTCTGCAGTGCATATATCTTTTTGTGCCCTCTCCAACATCATGCAATTGTACTGTAAGACAAGCATGTTGCACTGGATGATCTGGAGAGCAAGAGCTTTGCATGCAAGGAAAATACATCGGTCTGCCTTGGCTACCTCTAACAAGAGGTAGGCTTCTCTTGAACTATGTGGAGAAGGAACAGTTGGGAATACCTTGTGGTCCTTCCAAGAATCCATGAGCATAACCTGACTTGGGAATTGCATGAGGTTGTACCATTATACTTACCTTACCTGAGGATGCTAGTCCATCGTCATTTGAGTCATCACCACTCCTGAAGGCATTGAAGGTTTCATTTGGAACCTCGGGGTGACCAGGTTGATCAAGAAAGCAGTCTCTAGCTGGAGTATCATCATGATTGGATCACAGCTTTACACCAACTGCAGGGATAGAACTGGAAGGACCCAGATAGTCAATGGAAGAGATGGTGTGGTGGTCCAGGATCATGAATGGCAATAAATGGAATAGATCATCTGATGCACATCTTTCACGAGCAGGTGGGAGAGGAGGCTGGATTTTTGGAATCGCATCACTCATGATTGTGATAGTTGGGGGGAGAACACTGTAAATGAAGTTGCAAGCTACACTGTTGTGATTACATACTTAGGCAGCATACACCTCACTTATCCTCCATGACATGCTTCGACTCATGGTCAAGTTTCAGCCTCAAGCCTTACATCCCAATGATTTCTCCCCTGGTCTGAAGATGCCTAAGGCGAAAATCAATCATGGGAAATTGAAGAAAATTAGGTGTCTGTGGTGCAGAAAGAAATTTTGCTCCAAGACTAATGTGCTTCAGCATATGAACCAGCCCATGGGGCTCTGCTACGCAGTGGGCTGGTACAAGGACCATGCCTTGAGGACACTTTACCAGCCTCCTCAAGATCTACCTGACTCTTCTCACCACCCTGACTTGGATTCGCATGTCCAGACAGACATGGATGTTGATCACTATGATTCCCTGCATCTGCCTTCTGACCAGTGGTCCCAGGGCTTCGATGATGACACAGGAGATATCAGAATGGAAGTCGAGGACATCTCAGATATGTGGCAATCATTCACATCCATTCATCCTGGCTGCGGCACCTCCTTTCCTGGTGGTTCTACATTCATGGATTCGTTCTGGCAAGATGCACACACCAAGGAGTGGAGAGAGAACCTATTTTATCCCTTTGCATCCAGCGAAGAGTGGCAATTTTCTTCATGGTGCATGTGTTTGGGACTTAGTATGTCTACCATTGACTCTCTGTTATCCCTGAATATAGTAAGTCACCAATATTCGAGTTTCCTACTTACACGACTGACAGAGAACCTAATCCAGATCAAGTGGCTCTCACTTTCATTCCGAACTGCCAAGGAACTTCGAGCATGTGTGGAGAGTCTTCCAGGCAGGCCACCATGGTTATGTGAACACATGAAACTGGACTATCCCACCAGGCGATCCATTTGTTTATTCTATCACCCAGCCCTTGAGTGTCTACAATCTCTCTTGAGCCATCCACTCCTTTCTCCCCATATATCCTTCATCCCATGGAAAGTCTGGACATTGGCTGCTCATGTCTGTCATACATATGAGGATTGGCTTAGTGGGGATCACACTTTGCCCATTCAGGTTCATCTCATTTTGATTTATGACTGACTTCGTACCCATCAATAATTCTAGGATAAGCTTCCACTGCAAGCATTTCCCAATTTTTGTTCAGAAAATATACTGAAAAAATGGAGAGAAGAGATACTCTTTTATGTTGGATGATTTGTTGGAAAAAATGCAAATATAGTTTTCTCTTTTCCATGCAGAAACATGGATTAATGGTAGTGCCCATTAGTTTCTACTCTAAGTGGTATTAGCATCAATTCATGTTTTTTGGAAGGAAATAAAACATTATTTCTCCATTTTTTCTTTCCAAGCATCCAAAATAAAAGAGTATCTCTTTCCTCCATTTTTTCAGAATATTTTCTAAAGAAACATTGTGAAATGCTTGCAGTGTTCCCAAAGGTGGAACAGTGCTAGGTGTCATTCTTTCTTTGGACAAAATGAATATCTCAGTAATGAGTGGAAATTGAATGGCATATCCTCTTCTCATTAGCCTGGCAAACATTGCCCCAGAGATTTGCTCCAAGATATCAATGCACATGTACTTACTTCTTGCCCTACTCCCCATTCCCAAGTTCCTTCATAAGGACACTTGCATCTGAAGTCTTCTGCATGATTGGCTCATCCACCAAGCATTGAGTAGGGTCTTGGTGCTGTTAAAAATGGCTGCCTGTGTCGGAATCATGATGAACAACCCTGTTGGCAACCTGCGATACTGCTATACCCCTCTAGCTGCCTATATTTCCGACACACCAGAGCAGAGCCTCTTGGCATGCACAAATCCAAAATCTTCTCCATTTATGACAGTGATATCCAAGGACTTTGGCGACCCATTTCTCCATGATCCACATACACAGTCACATACTCTGGCTGCCATCCTCAAGGTGCTTGCAAAGTCATCTGTGCAAGATTATAAGGCGTTTCTGAAGGCCTGCAAGACTCTCCACTTGAATGGGGTCATTGAGCCATGTTGGCTGGACTGGCCCTTGTCCTGTCCCTCGCAATTCCTTCATGTAGAGACCCTCCATCACTTTCACTGTTTTTCCTGGGATCATGATGTTAAGTGGTGTATTGAAGTTGTCACTCCTCTCGAGATCGATTTTTGCTTTAGTCTCCTCCAAACCATGGTGGGGTATCATGGGTTTGAAGATGGCATATTGAAGTTGAAGCAAGTCACCAGACGTGACCACTGTGCCATTCAATGCTACATCGTTGGCATCATCTCTGGGGCAGTTCCCTGTTGATTTCTCATTGCAGTTTGCACCCTTCACTGCAAGCATTTCACAATTATTCTTCAGAAAACATGCTGAAAAAATTGAAGAAAGTGATACTCTTTTTTGACAGCTGTTTTCAAAGAGAAAAGGCAAAAATAATATTTTCTTTTCTTTGCATGACTTTCCACAAAACATTGTTTGATGGTAATACCCATTAGCATAGAAGCTAATCAGTACTACCATCAATTCATTTTTTTGCACAGAAAAGACAAAGAAAACAAAATATTATATTTGCATTTTTTATGTGAACACAGCCCAAATAAAAGAGTATCTCTTCTTTCCATTTTTTCAACATATTTTGGCAAGAAAAATTGTGAAATGCTTGCAGTGCTTGTTGACTTTCACTATCTCACACAGGCCCCTGTTTTCACTGATTGTTCACTGGACAGATTGATGAACACACTGCAACTCTTTCACAATAACAAAGATGCTGTCATGCAGGCTGGAGTTCGAGATGCCTGGGAGATCCCTAAGCTCGAACTACTGCAAAGTGTGGTTTCCAACATCTGACGCTCAGGGCCTGTCATCCAATGGTCTGCCAACGCTACTGAGCATGCCCACATTCAAGAAGTTAAGGTTCCTGCTTGGCTGAGTAACAATCAAAACTACTATGACCAAATCACCTGTTATCTTGATCATTCTGACAAGTGCTTCCATTTCAATGTCACTACATATTTTGAAACTTGCTGTGAGGGTAATCCCAGTGAAGACGATGACAACTTGGAGGAGGAGCATGATATTGAGCTTGATTTTAACAATTGCTCTCTCTGCAACCACATGAATCTGCCTTGCCTGCCTCTCAATTATTTTGTCATCGCCAATGCCCTTGCGTGTGACTCTATCCCCAACGCCCCAAAACCACACTGCACCTTCTCCAACATCACCACTGCTTTTCATCTCGTGACTAAGCTGTCCCTTTGCATGACTATTGACAATGCTGCCATTCTTTTCAAACTACCTGACCTTCGCTCTGCGATTGGGGAATTTCTGCAATGTGCCCAGAATCATTTGGGCCACCCCATCTCTCGTGTGATGTCTCAGGACCTCTGTTACCCACTGCCATTTGATCACATCCAGATATGGTACAAGATCCATATACAACAGTTCCTCTATCACAAGGCACAAGACATTGATGCCCCACAAACTCTGAGAGTGCTTCCCACCTCTGGTGATCACCCTCATGGTCTCTATGATATGGTCATATTGAGTCCTGGTCCTGATAGTGATTGGCCTTGGCAAGGCATTGAGGGTACAGTCAAGTGCTGTGATAGTGCTTTACTAACATAGTGATGACAGGTCATGTGGTTGCCCAGCTCAGGCTGATATTTCACCCGTTGGATACAGACTATTTCGCTACCTACATCCAATGCTTCAATGTTGTTATGCAGCCAGGAAATTCAGGTAATGTTCATCCCGTAACAGGGATGCATTTACTTAGAAGGGCAATGAAATCAAACATGGAAAGGCTTGGAAGTGTTGTCCCTATCTCACACATATGCTCCCCCCCTTCATTTAATCCCCAAGTTTGACAATGAAGCCCATTCTCGTTTGACAAGGGAGAGTAGTTGTGAGTTTTCGAACAATTTTTGGCTAAACAAGTATTGGTCAAAGGAGTTATATCATGCATTGTCTCCTCTCAGGTTGTAGTCATGTCTATCTTTTATCCTGTAGTCACGAAATAATGGTGTGGTAATCTATACTGATGGCATCGATTGAATGACAAATAAGTTCCATCTCGCTGTCCTCACCTCTACTCATTGCACTGCATCCCCTCATTCATAGTTCAATTTTCTAAATCATGCAGCTTGGAAGGGTGGGTGTAACTCCAAGTCTTAGATCTGGTCAAATTATCTGACATTTCTTACTAAGCATGACATGCCACTTTCACTGTCCTCGGTGCACAGTTATGGGTGGTCCCCACTGGCAGCAGTAACTAAGCAGTCACCAAACAGCTTGCAAATACCCCAAACCAGACATGCCAACCAGTGGATGCATACCATGAATCTATGGATCCTAGAGTGCAAAAGGATATGATGTCCATCTGTTGGGTCCTCAGTGAGGATGAGACCGTTAGTTTTCTAGAACACCTTTTCAGCAATGAAGGGGCATTCTCAGGCATTACCATAGAGGATATACTGAAGCACCTGGAACAGAAAGAGTTATGGGATCACTCCAGATAGAAAACTTACCCTCTTTCAGATAATTACTCAGAGGCAAATATCACTGCATTCTTCAATGAAATACTTGACAACCTTCTGACCAATCTTTTTCTCTGCAAGAGGTAGTGTCACACTAACCTCTGCTCATCTGCTGTGACTCACAAATTCATGTAGAAGATGGACAGGAAAGGGAGCAAACAAGCCCTTGAGTGGGTTCTCTGGTGCCATTCAAAAGCCAGACCTCATGCTTTGTGAGGGTTCTACCATCAAGAAATGTGAAGTGCTGGAAGAGCGTCAATTTGATCTCAGAACCAATGTCTATGTCATTGGTGAACTGAAAAATAGATATAGTACTGATAACATGAGAGCCTCATTCATTGAACTCACCAGAAAAGTTGTATTCCAGCTCGAGAATCAGGATGGGCAATATGCAATGCCGGGTCTCCAAATCTTGGGCGATCACATAATTCTCACTCTCTTCGACTGGGGAGGTTCCATTTCTACTCATCCTCTCCACATCCATCAGTGCCCCGAGGCATTCCTTCATGTTCTATTGGGTATCACATTTGGTGATGCAGTTGTACTCAGCTTCAACACTATGATCTCAGCCATTGAGGAAGGGACAAAGAAAGTCCAAATAATAAGGGATGGTAAGGAGTGCTTTGTCTGGGTCAACCAGCTGCTCTTCATCTCTGGGTCATTACATGGTCAGGGAATGACTGTGTGGAGTGGTGTTGTTACTCAGGCCGATTTCCCTGAGTTAGAGGAGGGGCAGAAGGTCATAATTAAGGATTCCTTTGTGGATCCATTGTGATGATACACTGAAGGCAAAATCCTGAAAATCCTGGAGGACAGTGAAATAAAAGGCATCCCATGACTACTACATGAACAGCAAGTTCAGGTGCCACACCCACTGGACTCAAACTTGAAGTTGAATCAGTCAATGCACATCCTTCACTCGCTGATCAGAGACCCCCTCCCTGCCAACTGCAAGTATCATTTGCGTGTTCTGTCTCGTCTGATATCCATACCGAAGGGGGACCCTATCTACAACTTTTCTTCTCTTGCTGAACTGCTTGTTGGACTTATTGATTGTTTGAAGGGTGAGTCGCTCATGATAGTCAGCACAGGACCTTGCTCACCACTTGATAGCACACGTTGATGCTTTCGAGATTGCAGGTGTACTTCATTGGGACATCATCCTATTCAACCTGTTGCTCTGTGTCTCAGCAAATGGGGATGAGCACAGAATTGACTTTCTGCAGTCTAATATACTCAATGATGCTGAACGCACCTGACTTGAGGAGAAAATCAAGTCTCAAGTCACTCATTGTGGTCTTCTGGCTGATTGGGGATATGCAGTTCCAGCTCTGAAATGTGGAATGGATGCATCCCCTGGCAAGAGTTCATGCTCTGGTTTGAGTATGTTGCCCAGTCTTTATGTCAGGTCGCCTGGGGACTCGGAGACGAAGATAAAGCTCTGGAATCTATTAGAGGGCAAGGATAGTGTTGTCATTCCCATGGTTGGTGAGTCCATCCCGAATGATGCCAACACCTCTATTGATGCCAGCCTCCTCCATTGTATGGTATGTCCCAAGTCATCTGGTGTGTACACACATCATTCTAATGTGTGCGAGGGAACATGGGCCTGGATGGCCACAGAGCTCAGTCATACAGTACCTGGGACTCCAGTGGTACATCAACCCCACCATGATCTAGAGTCATTTTTTTACATCCTCATCGCAATATGCCTCCTGTATGACATGCCTGGCACCACCAAACCCCCCAAGATGCTTACCGAATGCTTCGATCCACTCTTCACTATATCTCAGCCCAGTGTTGCCAAGACTCTCACTATTCAATCAGGTTTCGGTTGGTCAGCACTCATACTTCCTCATATCTCCTTGTATTTCCAGCCTCTTATCCCTCTTCTTGAGGAATTGTGGCAAGAGCTTCTCTTACCCATCAGGCTGGAAAATGGTGTTGTGCAGCCCAGCTCAGGTTTCACACATCACATGTTTATTGAGGTTATGGTCAAGATGCTCGCTAGACTCCCAGACAGCAGTTGGATACCCTATCCAAAGGATTTGAGTGCTTCTACTGTCACATGTCATAGCAGCACCTCTAGCACCGCATTGCTGCCTCCCATTGTCACCACTGCATTACTGTCTAGTGATAGCCTCTCACATCACTCCCTGCTCTGGATGACAGGGACATCCTCCAGGAGTGCTGGCATCAAACATCCCCTAGATGGCAAGGATGATGTATCAAACCCTCGAGGGAAGAAACATGCTCAACCGAATACCTGGCCTGCTGATGCGAGTGGTTCAGGCACACACCGTGACCCACATGTCTCAAAATTCCCAAAGCCACACAACTCATCCTTGCTAGATGCATCCATTCAGAAACTGCGGTTGTTCTCCAGCACACCCCAGTGAATTAAGGGGATATGGTTACACACCTTTTCAACTGTAGCAGTGTGCAGACGGTGTTTACATGATAGTGTTGTACTGCCTTACATCATGTTGTTTGTTGAGCCTACTTGATTGTGTAACTCGAATATGTACTCACTTACATATTCTGCCATGCTTCTTCCACAAGTCACCAATGTTATATCAGCATATGTGGCTTGAAGAGGCCTCGCCTTTCCTCCCACCACAATGGCTGTCAAGCACAGAATCATCTATGAAGATGAGGACAAGGATGGCAATGATGATACTGGGAATAATCATGGTAGCTTGTCCAGCAAGAGATCTTGCAGAGTGTCAGATGAACCAGGTGTGCATGCTATTTATGCTTGGCTGTGTGGCTCACATCATAGTTGAAGTCCCCACCACTGAACCAAACAGCACACGATGCTCTGCACACTCTGGGAAAGGTAACAGGGGTTGATTGGCCCAGATGAAAATGTTGGAGCAAATACAGA